>JAZDUH010000051.1:0-82500 GCA_036419115.1 Scarus forsteni | reverse complement strand
CATATCAGTCTAACTCAGAGCAGTTAAAAAGGATGAAACCCTCAAAATGGAGGTCAACAGGCATGAGGGACCTGCAACAGAGCGAGGACCCGTCCAACGCTGCTTGCAGCTTTTTTATTATTCACAGTAGGCTTGTCACAAGAACCGATACTTCGGTACCAAGTCGGTACTAAGATTCAGAAAATGTGACGGTACTGACTTTTCTAGACTACCCAAAGTACCGTTGGTACCGAGGAGCCAGATCTGGCCACTTCTTTAGCGTTGTTTTTTGGCTGTAAATGAGCGATTATCTGGCAACCTTCACACAGTCCTGATCACTTGACTAACTACCCTGCTAAGAACAACAACACGCAACATGGCGGAGGTATACGCACCTGGTTCGTCAACAACGAAACATTTAAAAGACAAGCATCCAGACTTGTACGGAGAATTCAAGGTGAGCCCAGCCCATAGTAAATGAGCTGCATGGTGAAGTAACATTAGCGTTATGTTTAGCCTCGTCTGTCCCGCATAATAGTTAAGTGACGTTTAGGGCTGAAAAGATTCCTCAGATAATCCGAATAATTTGATTACAAAATATTCTCGAGGCAAATTGTGTACCTCGAAGCCTCGTTTAATATTTAAATATATATATAAAATATATATCTGGACTACTATGCAGCTCCCGGTGTTTGACACGGATTGACATTTCTGTGGCACAACACGCCTGCTTCCTCTGTCGCTGCGCGGCTTGTAAAATCATGAAGGAAGAGAAAAGAGAGGGACAGAAAGGAGAGATTCCACAGAAGAAATGGCAGAGAGTGTCCCAAGTGTGTGGTCACTACAAGAAGGGACGAAAAGAAAAAACAGCGCAGTGTGTCTGATGTCAAACGGAGTTAGCTTAGCACGGAGCTTAGCATGATAGCACGTCGTCAATGCTAAAAACATCCGGTCTGTGCGTCATGTCAGAGCGGACTTAACAAGTAAACTGACGATACATCAACAGGAGCAGCTAATGTGATCAATAACTGAGATATGGGCTAGTAAATAACCTACTTTGATTATGGCTCCGTGTAAAGGCAGGTTCAGAACGTAAGTCAATGGGGAGGCTACTTGCCCAGAATCATGTGTATTTTGTCCACATACTTTTCACATCCAATAACTTTACATTTAATTTGATTGCAGAGAGTAGAACAGGAAACACTGACAGTGAGTAGAGGAAGCAGGTGTAGGGAATGCTTTCATATGTTATAGAAATGTACATTAGCTAGTTAAATTATCCTAGTATCCAAGTATGATATTATTTGGTCCTAGTAATAAAGTAAGCAAAATAAGATCATCAATATGGTACAGTAGTAAATGCAATAGGCACTGTCATATAAAAAGGTTTTAAAAAAGTTTCACCACCATGTCAGTAAATTGCTGCTCCCTGTGTGTGTGTGTGTGTGTGTTTATATTGCCTCTGCTGTTCCCATACAGTCATTAAGCTATACCAAAATCTCAATCTTCTTTTCACAGTATAAGGCAGAGGAGGACAGTGACATAGACAGGCCGGGCAAAGCCAGCATCAATGTACACAGCCAACAAGAACGGACACTTTCAATTTAAGCATAATATTGTTTGTTGTTCACTTTGTTCAAATAAAGGAGTGTATGTTGAACTACAGGGGATTTTTTATTTTTACCATGGTATTGAGTGGTATCGAGTATCATAGAATTTAAGTGGTATTGGTATCGACTACTAGATTTCTGGTATCGTGACAAGCCTAATTTACAGGGGCTAATAAACCCTAATTTGACCCCCTAAACATGCTCAAAAACTCACCAAACTTAGCAAGCACCTCAGAATCAGCAAAACATTTTAGAAAATGGAAAAATTAACCCCCAACATGCCAAAATGTGATCTCTAGCGCCACCTGGAAACGCTAAAACAGACCTGACGGCCACTAGGAATGTAGTAGAGAGATGAAACCAACGTCAAAATGTTTGTCTCATCAAGACCCACAAATCTCGTGCTGACACCCCTGATCTATCTCAAACAGGAAGTTGGCAATTTGCCCTTCAAAGTAAAATTTCAGGTGAAAAATATGCTGGACGGAAAAATTATCTCCTCCTACACCGTATATGGCATCAGCTTCAAATGCAGACAGATGAGAGAGGAGATATTGATGAACAATAGTTATGAAGGAATTTGTTGTTTCTCAAACGGTTTTCGAATGACAAGCCCTCAAAATTAGTCCTGCCTGAACAGGTGTCGCTGCTCCTTCCATATAAAATGAATGGCAGAGAAAAACTCTGAATCAGACATCCTGTGTCAGTTGGGCCTCTACAGAGAAAACAATAACTCGCATGACTTTAAAAATGACACGGTTGGATTCCTGACAGCATTTTACATAAAAAGAGAGATTTAGTCAAAATTGTGGCCTCTGTGAAAAAATGTTTCAGAGTGGTCGTTGCTGCTGAGGGCAGTTGGGATGATTTCTCATCCTGATGGACAGTTGAGTGCAGCTGGTCATCCAGGATGATGTCATCCAGGATGACATCATCAAGGATGACATCACCCTTCTCTCTATGATGTTACAGCTGATGATTTGTCAATAGAATGTCTCATACACCGCAATTAGGAAGACTGAGGCTTCAGACAGAGCTGCAGAAACACATATCAGTCTAACTCAGAGCAGTTAAAAAGGATGAAACCCTCAAAATGGAGGTCAACAGGCATGAGGGACCTGCAACAGAGTGAGGACCCGTCCAACGCTGCTTGCAGCTTTTTTATTATTTATGGGGCAAATAAACCCTAATTTGACCCCCTAAACATGCTCAAAAACTCACCAAACTTGGCAAGCACCTCAAAATCAGCAAAACATTTTAGAAAATGGAAAAATTAACCCCCAACATGCCAAAATGTGCTCTCTAGCACCACCTGGAAACACTGAAACGGACCTCACGGCCACTAGGAATGTAGTAGAGAGATGAAACCAACATCAAAATGTTCGACGTATCAAGACCCACAAATCTCGTGCCGACACCCCTGACCTATCTCAAACAGGAAGTTGGCAATTTTCCCTTCAAAGTTAAATTTCAGGTGAAAAATATGCTGGACGGAAAAATTATCTCCTCCTACACCGTATATGGCATCAGCTTCAAATGCGGGCAGATCAGAGAGGAGACATTGATGAACAATAGTTATGGAGGGATTTGTTGTTTCTCTAACGGTTTCCAAATGACAAGCCCTCAAACTTTGTGAATCCCAGAGAAGCCATCGCTGCCTGTCCCATTCATGAATGAAGGACAGAACAGCAAGAGACATCGTGTGTCAGTTGGGCCTCTACAGAAAAAACAAAACAAAATTCAGCATAAAAATTTACATCACTGGACTCTTGATAGCATGTGCTGTTAAAATATCTAATTTTTAGAGAGAGTGAGTCAAAATTGTGGCATCTATGAGGAGTTGTTTCGCAAGTTGCCACTCAGAGCGCAGGTCCCTCAGAGTGATTTGGCCACAGGCCAAAAGTGGTGGAACTCTCAGCTGATGATGAGACTGAAGGTGGAGCAGTAGAATGTCTCATAGACAGCCATTGTAATAACTGAGGCTAATGACAGAGGTGCAGAAACACTAATCAGTCTAACTTAGAGCAGTTTAAAGGGATGACGAAACCCTCAAAATAGAGGTCAATGGGCCATGAGGGACCTGCAACAGAGCGAGGACCAGTCCAATGCTGCTTGCAGCTTTAATTATTATTCATAGCGCTCTCTAAACCTCAATTTGACCCCCTAAGTTATAGCCATTTTAGTGGCGTTTGTCCATAGGTGGCGCTAGAGAGCACATTTTGGAATGCTGGAGGTTAATTTTTTCATTTTAGCAAATTTTTCACCAAGTCTGAGGTGTGTCCCTGTTTTGGTGAGTTTTTGAGCATGTTTAGGGGTCTCATATTAGGGTTTTCGTGTCCGAAAGTATAATTCTTGCTCTAGCAAGAAGAGGTCCTACCCCTTGGGCGAGGACCCTAAAAATACTTAATATCTTGCCTGTAGAATGTAACACGCTTGAATTATTGTAGATAAAAAATGCACCCACAAATTAATAATGTATGAGTTACTGCAGACACTTGCCCAAAATGACACTTTGAAAAAATGAACAGAAATATATTTAAATACTTACATATTATTGGTAACACAACCTAACATTTTCTGGGATGGTAGATTTAAAAATACTTCAATAAAGTAATTTAAAAAATAAAAATGTTAGTTAACGGCTGAAATCTGTTAAAACAGTCCTTGACTGAAAAATTATGCCTTTCATCCATTTTCAAAAAACTTTTTAAAAATACGTTTTTAGACCCTCAATTTGTCATTAACCAAAATACAAACTGCATGATATTTACAGGAATCACTCTCCATACTATAAGAGCCCTTAGATGTATCATAAATTCAGACCAAAGACATTTTTTTAGACATATTTTATAACCAATTTAAGCATAATCCAATTCATCCCAAAGGGTTCACATACTCTTTCATTCAATTGTATTAATTAACATGAAATAGATTTTGTACTTTAAAGTAATACATGTGATGAACTGCTTAATTTATTCTGTAAAGAAATGTAGTACTTGGACACAAAAATATGCATGTCATGTCATTGACCCATTTGATGATCTCTGGTTTTTAAAATAAGAGGAATTAATGCAGTGGTTCCAGCAGCTTTTATCCCATAAGCACTGTGTATTTTACTTGCCCGGTAAAATATTACCCACAGCCCCTTAGAGGGCACTGTATTTGATATGGAAATTGTAATGCGCATGCAAATCACAACAAAGATGCCTTACTCAAACATCATTTAAGAAATCTATACTGTCTGGCTCATCCATCAGAGTGGATCAGGATGATTAGCGGTCTATCAAGGAATTCCAGCACTGACATTCACAATTATGTGTCAGCGAGTAAGAGGTAGCGTGGCTTTGCAATGTTACCCAACCTACAAAAAGTCAGTGAGGATTTCTATCTCAAACTGGAGTTAAAAACATTGAATTTGTTTGAGCAATCAGAACTAAAACGCCTTGGAGTCCAGCAGCCACAGGATATCTCTATCACTTACACTGCTGGTAAAACTACCGATGCGTTTATTAGGGTCCTTGCCCACACGGGAAGGACCTCTTCTAGCTAGAGCAAAATGTTTGTCTCATTGAGACCCACAAATCATGCGCTGATACCCCTGACCTATCTCAAACAGTAAGTCGCAATTTGCCTTTCAAAATAAAGTCACAAAAACATTATCTCCTCTTTGGTCGTAAATTGTATCAGCTTGAAAAGCGGACAGATGACACAGGAGGCTTTACTGACGAAATGTACTGAAGGAATTTGTTTCTCAAATTGCTATACCCTGATACAGCATTCAAAGCTTCACCCATTCAAATTAATGGGGAAAGAAAACTCTGTACTAGGACCTACAGTGGCATTTAGGCCTCTGAAATGTAAACCAAAAGTGCCACAATTTTAAAAATTACATGACTGGAGTCCTGACAAAGTAAATTATCAGGTGATGATGTTTCTTGAGAGATTTGGTCAAAATGTTGGCATCTGTGAGGTGGTGTTTCACAAGTTGCCACTCAATCTCTCAGAGCAATTTGGCCAAAGCCCTAAGGATGATGTCACCTTTTTCGACATTGATGTCCACAGCTGATTTTGTGACTGAAGGAGGAATAATAGAATGTGTCATACACAGTCATTATAAAGACTGAAGCTCTGGGCAGAGCTGCAGAAACACATATCAGTCTCACTTAGAGCTGGGTATCAATAATAAAAATTTCGATACCAGTACCAATACCGATACCTTGACTTCGATACTGGTCCCTGAACGATACTTTTTCAATACTGATTTTATAATTTGAATTCTAACAAAATGAAAATTGCATTACACAGTACTTTTCACATCTTGGCTTTTATTTTTCCAGTGTTAATGAAAATTTGCAAGCAATGTACAGTTCAGTACATACTGAGGACTTTATCACTTAAAAGTTTTTCTTCCAAAAAATCATCATGTCTGCTTTTTCAGGACACAGACAAGCCCTTTCCTGGCTGATGGTGTCCCCAGCAGTAGAAAATGTACGCTCTGAGGCTGTGGATGATGCTTGCACACAGAGATACCTGGCTGCCAAGTTTGATAACATTGGCAGAGTGTCCCTCACATTCCACCACCAGGTCACTGGTTTCACCGAGGATGGGGTAGATGGCAGACCTCTGTACCGCTGTATCTCATTCTGAGCCTTCTCTGTAGTGGTGAGAGTGTCCTCTTGTCTTGTTTCAACTCCCATGTCCTTATCAGCAAATGGCTCTTTGAGTGCAGAGAGATTTGGTTTCTTCTAAAAACAAGAACAAGAAGAAAAGACAATCAGGGTAGCTAACAAATTAATTTTGTTCTAATAATGATGTAGGAGGGAAAACAGAATAACTTTGTATATTTTTATTTTACCAGTGTTGCTACTGCAGTAGTACAGTATTCTTCGGATGAGTCGTTGTCATGGTCACCAGTTGGCCCATCAAGCTCCTTCTCCATCTGCTGAGCCTGAGTCGTTACACCTTTATTCTGTATTCAATAGATTATGGGAGTCATATAAAATGATCTACAATGGAAGAGGAAAATAATACTACTAAAAATAATAAACACCTCTTTTGAGGTCCTACTTATCAGCTCCTCCTCTTGTCTGGTCCACACTTCGTCTACCACCTTCGTCTTGAATCTTAGGTCCAAGGCTGTGCCCTCCTCCAAGAACTGCCTGATGCTCTCATCCTGCAAGACAACAACAGAGAATAGTACTCATGTTTCTGAGTATGCTCAACTGAATAAAAACTGCATTATACGATCTTGCTAGAGCAAGAAGAGGTCCTTCTTGCTCCTTCTTCTTATTAACCTGGGGGGGCAAATAAACCTCAATTTGACCCCCCTAAACATGCTCAAAAACTCACCAAATTTGGCACACACTTCAGGCTTGCCAAAAAATTTGATAAAATGAAAAAATGAACCCCCAACATGCCAAAATGTGCTCTCTAGCGCCACTTGGAAACACTACAATGGACCTCATGACCACTAGGAATGTCGTAGAGAGATCAAACCAACACCAAAATGTTCGTCTCAAAGAGACCCACATATCTCGTGCTGACACCCCTGACCTATCTCAAACCGGAAGTTGGCAATTTGCCCTTCAAAATAAAATTTCAGAGGAAAACATGCTGGATGAAAAAATGATCTCCTCCTAGACCGTAAATGGTATCAGCTTGAAATGCGGACAGATGAGAGAGGAGACATTGATGAACAAAAGTTATGAAGGGATTTGTTGTTTCTCAAACGCTTTCCAAATGACGAGCCCTCAAAGTTTGGTCAGTCTGAAACAGCCCTCACAGCCTCTTCCATTCAAATGAATGGGGGAACGACAAAACAGCAAGAAACATCCTGTGTCAGTTGGACCTCTACAGAAAAAAACTAAACAAAATTCAGCTTTAAAACAAGTATGACTCGATCACTGACAACATATGCTGTTAAAGAATATAATTTTTCGAGAGATTGAGTCAAAATTGTGGCATCTATGATGCGTTGATACACAAGTTGCCACTCAGAGCCAGGTCCCTCAGAGCAATTTGGCCACAGGCCAAAAGTGACGTCCCTCTTCTCTGTCTTTGATCTTCAAAGCTGATGATGTGACTGAAGGAGGAGCAACAGAATGACTGATGCTCCTGACAGAGCCACAGAAACACATCTCAGTCTAACTTAGAGTATTTTAAAGAAATGAAACCATCTAAATGGAGGTCAACAGGGCATGAAGGACCAGCGACAGAGCGAGGACCTGTCCAACGCTGTGTGCAGCTTTAATTAGGGTCCTCGACCAAAGGGCAAGGACCCTATTGTTCCTGTGACATTCCTTTTGGCCGTGATGGCCATTTTAGTGTAAATAGGGGGTGCTAGATAGCTCATTTTTGAGTTTTTAGTTTCCATTTTATCCAATTTTTCGCCAATTCTGAGGTGTATGTCAGTTTTGGCTAGTTTTTGAGCATGTCGGGCAAGGACCTCTTCTTGCTCTAGCAGGAAGAGGTCCTTACCCTTTGGGTTAGCCCTAAAAACGGAGATCAAACGAGCATGAGGGACCTGCGACAGGGCGAGGACCCATCCATTGCTGCTTGCAGCTTTAATTAGGGTCCTTGCCCAAAGAGAAAGGACTTCCTCGACCGTAAATTTTATCAGCTTGAAAAGTGGGCAGATGACAGAAGAGGCATTAATGAACAGTTTTGAAGGGATTCATTGTTTCTCAAATGGTTTCCGAATGAAGAGCCCTCAAACTTTGTGAATCCCAGTGATGCAATTGCACTGGCACACACCTCAGGTACACCAAAAAAATTTGTTGAAATGAAAAAATTTACCCCCAACATGCTAAAATTAGCTCTCTAGCACCACCTATTGACCAAAAAAGCACTAAAATGGCTGTAACATTGACTAGGAATGTTGTAGAGAGATCAAACCGATGTCAAAATGTATGTCTCATCAAGACCCAAAAATCATGTGCTGACACCCTTGACCTATCTCAAACAGGAAGCAGGCAATTTTCCTTTAAAAATAAAGTCATGCACAAATTATCTCCTCTGAGGCCGTAAATCCTATCAGCTTGAATGTGATCAGATGACAGAGGAGGCATACTGATGACATGTTCCGGAGGAATTTGTTGTTTCTCAAACAGTTTCCGAATATTGAGCTATCAAAGTTGGTATATCCTGGTACGGCATTCCCAGCCTCTCTCATTGAAATGAATGGGAGTGGAAGAAACACAAATCAGACAAACAGTTAGGCCTCTAAAGACAAAAGTAACAGCCCAACAGCATCCTAAATTACATGGATGGATTCCTGAAATGTGCTGTTAAAATGTATAATTTTTAGAGAGATTGGGTCAAAATTGTGACATCTGTGAGGAGATGTTTCACATCTTGCCACTCAATATCTCAGGCCAAAGGACATCACCATTCGCTCCCTTTGATGTCCACAGCTGATCATGTGACTGGAGGAGGATCAATGGAATGTAATACACATTCAGTATAAAGACTGAGGCTCCTGACAGAGTTGCAGAAACACATATCAGTGTAACTAAGAGCAGTTTTGAAGGGAAGAAAAGGGATGAAACCCTCAAAATGGAGGTCAAACAGGCATGAAGGACCTGCAAGAGAGTGAGGACCCATCCAACGCTGCTTGCAGCTTTTGTTACAGCATTATTTTTTTTTTTAAGAAAATGTTGGTAACAGCTTGCATTGTGAAGATGGTATGACTTGACTTTATTTGTCGTGACTGAGTATGAATTTTAAAGAGGCAGTTATCTGGACAGTACACCAAAACCAGATTACGTGGAAGAGTAATGCTGCCACATAAACTGACCGCAAATGCTGGTGAACCAATGTGCAATATAACATATAGGTGGAGGACAGCAGGTACCTGCTCAGTTGAATTTTTAACTTTTATGTTGGACTAGGTATATCGATAAGCTTGGCCAAATCAAGGGACAGCCCTGCTTCTTTACTACTGTTGTGATCTTTTGTTTTGGTGAGTAAAAGCATGCTAAATTTTCTTTTAAATGTATTTTTGGGGCATTTGATGCCTTTGTTGATAGGAGAGAATGACAGTGAATAGGCTTGTGAAATGGATGAGAGGGTAGGGGAAGACACGCTGCAGACTGGCCACAGGCTGGATTTGAACCCGGGTCGGCAAAAGTATGTATATGGGACACGCCTGGTTGCTAACCACTCCACCAAACCAGCACCCCAGCATGCTAAATTTTCTGGCCTTGTTGAGCTTATCTAGTTTATTTATTCTGCTGGACAGATCGATGCACAGTCCATGGTGACCAGTGTGTGTTTATCTGAGAGACTGTTGTAATAGAAAGGGTCTGTGTCACTATAATTAGATGCTTTGGTTCATTGTTGCCTTCAGTGGTTTTGAACTGTGCTACTTTTGTTACTCGATCTATGAGGATGAAATATTGCATTTTTTCAGTCTTGTATCAGTACAAACAACAGGTAGACTCTGTGTTTACCCTCTCTTTCTTGTTGTGTATGTGTTTGCAGTTTGTGCTTAACAAGCCACTTTGTTGAGTGTTTTGTAATAATCCAATCAACCATGTCCCAATGTACCTCCTCTACCACAAAGCCCCTCCAACCCCTCATTGGTCCTCCAATGCAACTCTGTAGACTGATGGATGGGAATAGGTAGGGCATCAGTGGGGTTATAAAGTGGGGAATTCCCTTCTCCAATGTTTTAACCAGTAGGTCCCATGGCACATCCAAATGGCTGGTTGGTAAGTTAGCTCTTACCATTCATTATGCTAGCACAAATAATTTATTTGCCTAATTGTGTTCTACCATGCAGCAAACACAGCCCAAACATGCCCAGGCTCTGTAAAAGCAAGCTCCAGGTATTGACAGTGCAGATTCTGCATACTATCCACTGCCACAAATTGCTACCCAAATTCAAAATTGATAAACTTCAGACATTTCTCTTAAAAAAGTGAGAACACACAATGGAAAAAAATAAATGCAGAGTGAAGTCTGAAGACAGGCTAAGAGCAAGCACTTACATTGTTTGACTTAGCTTTGCTCTGAATATGTCTAATTTTTTCAAAGTCATGAGAGAGAAGGGAGAACATAGAACATAAAAAGGAGTAGCTTTAACTATTTATTCCCTAGATGGCATTTTTCCTAATCAAATCCCTTAACTGGTTTTAAGTTCTTTGTCTAACATCACTTTCACAACCCCAATTTACAGTGCCTTTTATGCAAAAGTGCTGCAACTTTATATCTACTCCTCAAGACATTCAGAACAATATCACTAAACCGTAATATCTCTTTCAATTCATGCTGCAATACTGCTTGGATGTGTGTAACACTACGCATGCCCCCACACAAAGGCAGAGACACTCACTTGCAGCACTCCTGTTTGCCGCTGGGACTATGTATCTCCCTCTCTCCAATTTAACACCTCTTTGCTGCCTCAGGAGAGGGAACAAAGAAAGGATCAACCCCTGTCCTCCATTCTGTCTCTGCAAACTTCATAGCGGAGGCAGAGTGCTACAGTTGTGTAAATATAATGGCCTAAACAGGCAGTATGAAATGGGCTATGGTATTTTGTAAACCCTGTTGCTCTAATTCCAACTCTCAGGGTAATGCTGATATTCTGATAACTTCATCTAAGAAAACTTTGTCTAACAAAATGTGCCTGATGTATACATTACTCTCTCCGAGTTTCACAACAATGTAAAACATTTGCAGCACAGGTAAGTGACCACTGTGATTCACAAGGAGGACTAGAAATAAAACACTGTACTTTTTATGCCTTTATTGTTCTAATTTCCACAATGCTCCTCCTTCCCTTTTTTTTTTTTTTTTTACATTGCCTTAATTGCATGCTGATTTTTTCTCTTCTTTTCTGTCTCTTGTTGTTTTTTTGCATAGATTCCCAACTGCTTGCTAATCTGAAGCAACCATACCCTCAAACAGGAGCACCATGAACCAGGAGGGGCAGGCTCTGCCCACTCCAACTCCACCAGAAAATCCAGAGGACGCCAATCAAACTCTCTCCACCGGCCCACCTGCAGAAATGCACAAAGATGCACAGCATGACAAGAAGGGAAAAGAGGTAGTAAATGAGATAACGGAACTAAAACAACAAGCAGAGATCAGGGAAAGAAAGGAGGCACTGTGGGAGACACATGTGGAGGGAATGGGAGGGGAAGATGTAAATGACAATGAAAGAGAGGGTGAGCTGGAAATGGAGAGGATGGATGCCAATGATGATGAGGATGCGCAGACATATAAAGGAGTGGAGGGGAGAGGACTAAGAGAGGAAGAATGGGTTAACATGGATGTCTGCTCATTGAAAGAGGAATTTGGACATGAAATGAAGAAGATGAACGAAGAGGAGAGGAAGGAAAATGAAGAAATGCAACTGTCCACAATGGAGGAGGCAACTCTTCCTCAAGATTCTGAACGGTTTGTTCATTAGCTTGATTGTGTCACTGCATTAGGGTGGCTAAATGCTGTGACTTCAATCATTAAGAATCAAAGTATGATTTATAATCTACTTTTGTCTCATAAAATCCAAAAAGGCCATTCTCCACTGTCTCGTGTAACAGCACAAACTGCATGAATATTTTGACCAGGTATCTACTGATTCACAACATCAAAAGCTCTTAATTGCTCTTTTAAATAACTGTCCTTATTGTTAGCAGAGTCGTATACATAGAAAGTCATACAAAACTTTGAGAGACTTATCCGTTATGATTGGGCAGACTGTTCTAAAGTTTTGGATTATTAGGGTCCTCGCCCAAAGGGGAAGGACCTCTTCTAGCAAGAGCTAGAAGAGGTCCTTTTCTGAATGAAAAAAAAACTGGAATGCACCTCAGACATGGCGAAAAATTTGATAAAAAGAAAAAATTAACCCCCAACATTCCAAAATGAGCTCTCTAGGGCCCTCTGTTTACACCATAATGGCCATCACGGCCACTAGGAATGTCGTAGGGAGAGGAAATTAACACCAAAATGTTTGTCTCATTGAGACCCACTAATCACATGCTGACATGCCTGACCTATCTCAAACAGGAAGCTGGCAATTTGCCTTTCAAAATAAAATCATATAACCCTGCGACAGAGCAAGGACCCATCCAACACTGCTTGCAGCTTTAACTAGGGTCCTTGCCCAATGAGGAAGGACCTCCTCGATCATAAATGTTATCAACTTGAAAAGTGGGCAGATGACAGATGAGGCATTAATGAACAGTTTTGAAGGGATTCATTGTTTCTCAAACGGTTTCTGAATGACGAGCCCTCAAACTTTGTGAATTCCAATGATGCAATCGCACTGGCACACACCTCAGGTACACCAAAAATTTGTTGAAATGAAAAAATTTACCCCCAACATGAATGTCTGTGTAGTACTAACCCATTATAAAGAGGAGGTGCATGAAACACATTAAACTTTAACTGTGATATATTAAAACCAAATGGATAACAAACATGTAAAGTTCAGATCTATACATTGACCTCCTCCCAAAGGGAGGACGAACCCAGAGGAGTGCAACTTTAATCTGAAACAGGCAAGCTAAAGCAGGGTCTATCTGTGATCAAACTGAACCCCAAAAATACCCAAATGTGCTCTCTTTCATCTCCCAAGCATGTCATCACTGTGATATCTCAAATACACTTACAAATAACAAACATGTAAATTTCAGAGGAACAAAGATTTTGAGATGGAAAAACTCATTTATTAACAGGGATTTTTTCTTTAAACATTGTCTCCCCCTAAACGGTAAATGGTATCAGTTGAAATGCACACGAATGACACACTTGACTCTGATGATCAAATGTTCTTAAGTTGTGATGCACTGAAATTAAAATTTGTGGCCGAAGCCGAAGCTGAATAAAGTATAAACGCTTGGCTGAATACCAAATACCGAATATTCAATGCAGAGGCAAAGTAGTTTACTATATTCATTAATAGTGCATTATTAGCTTAGAGTACATTTTTGGACATATTTTTTTAAAAAAGTAAATGTTTATTGAATATTATGACATTTCTTAATATTGTCACGGTTTTTAGTAAAACAAAAAAACAAAAACAAGGTTGCAGGACCCAGATGCAGATAACCAAAAAAGCTCTTTAATTACTAACAAAAAGGGACCACAAAATAAAGTACAAATCAAATACCAAAAGAACTAAACAAAACAACAGAATACCTACAAACTCTGGAACACAGGAGACACAGAGGCACACGAGCACATGGTGAAACAGGGAAATGAACAATGACCCAACACTAGACTCAGGGAACACAGAAACTAAATACACAGGGGAATCAGACACAGGTGAGGCAATCACACAGGTGGAGGGAATCTTCAATCAGCAGAGACACAGAAGGGAGAGCAGGAAAACACCACAAGGAACACAGGGATTCAAAATAACAGGAAGCACGAGCAAGACACAAAACCAGAAACTTGACAATGATGAACAGAATCAAGAAAGCAAGGTTAGAGCAAGGAACAAAGTACATTAAGCTAAATAACCAAAGACAGACAGAAACATTACAATAATGAATAGTATATAGAAAGCAAGGTTTAACCAAAGAACAGAGTTCATAAAACTAAATAACCAAAAACAGACAGAGCCATGACAAATATTCCAGTAGCCTTTGCTTTTCAAAGAAAAAAGCCCAACAAAATTTTTCATTCATATTAAGCCTTCAAACAAAACAAAACATTCATTAAAAAAATAATTAAGTGCACTGAAGTTGATATAAACCAATAAACCATAATTCCAACAAATAAATAATTGTCCTTTTGACACAAGTCTGCTTACGGGCTGTCACTTTATATTCGATATCTGAATAACCGAGCGTATATGGGAATACATATCCATCACAGAATTGTAAATATATATTTGAATGTAAAATATTGAGTGTGGCGACACATCAGGCCTGGAGCAGTGGACCGTTCGGTCCATCAGAGGGCGCTGTGAGGGCAGCTTGACTGTCAGACACATCTGGTGCTCTCTTGGCCTCAGTAAACAAAGAGTTTCCGCTCCGAGCGGACATTAACAGCTCTGAATGTTCTGAGGAGAGCTGTGTGGAAGTAGTTTTGGTTCTACACCGTTGATGGCAAACTTAAAATCAAAGACCAGGCTGTGTTTTCTGTGAAAAACAGTTTAGTCACTCGTCCTCCACTCATTTGCGGGCTCAGGTGTCGGCTTTTACTCTGAGCTATCTTTTAATCCGAGCTATACTGCCGAGTGCAGCGGTGCTTCGTCAAGAGTTTAATCCCGTGTGACTGTTCTTTATTTGAATATCTTTGATTATTTGGGTGCGTGTTTGAGTTTGATTTTTAGGAAAAGTGATAGCCTTAGGTATGGCAACTCCTGACTCAGGCATGGAAACTCCTGACTTAATGACGCAAAGATTTTTGCTTTGCGTTTTAGAATTCTTCTGCGTTTAGACGACGACGCTCGGAGAAGAGTTAATGTGCTGTAGTGTGCGTGCCGGTTCAGTAGATGGCGGTGTAGGTCTGCAGAGAGGCAGCGCTGCTACAATACATGTACGAAGAAGATAAACTTTTCACAAACAACAACGGCGAGTGGACGCGCAGGAGTTTCTTTTCTGGACAATACATCAGTTTAGACAACAAATCTGTCTGGATGGTTTTGACCGGATAAGAAACCAAACACGGCAGGACGCTCACAGGTTACTCGGCGGACGGCCGAAGCTGTTGTTGTTCCTGGTATGCGCGCGTAGCCTTCATCTGAAAAAGTACTGCGCATGCTGAGGCCGGTAGAGTGGCCACCCCTGGTGGCCACTATGTGCCTTCTTTGATCTGACAGCTTTCTTTTGTGCCCTTCTCCTTACATTATTAAAACTGATTTTTACATTGGACAGCAGTTCTCAAATTATTTGGGCAAACTTGATTGACAATATTAGTAACTTCCTCCTGGGCTGTTTTTGTATCATCAGCCCGCAGAGCTCTGCTCACATTATCATTTATTCTGTTACTGCAGACCAGCACATCAGCTTCCTCATGGGAGAAGTTTGGTCACCCGGAGCTGCTGCTGCTGTCTTTGTCCATTATGAGGTGGAGCCTATCCCAGCTGTCATTGGGCGAGAGGCAGGATACACCCTGAACCGGTTACCAGTGGATCGCAGGGTCACATGGAAGGACAGACAACAATTCACGCTCACACTCATACCTAAGAGCAATTTAGAGTCACCAATTGACCTAATGAGCATATTTTTGGTCTGTGGGAGGAAGCCAGAGTGCCCAGAGAGAACTCACGCATGCAAAGGTAGAACATTTAAACTTCACACAGAAAGGCCCCTGTCTGACCCGGGATCGAACCAGGAACTTTCTTGCTGTGAGGCACGTGCCGCCCTTGCGTCCATCAAATGAGTAAAATTCCATGTGCAATCCATTTTGCGTGTTTCCCTCCATTTTTATGCAGAATATATGCAGATTATCAGAACACATAAAATAGTGGGAGGAGGAGATGCAATGCAATCATCCGCATTGTGATCAAACCTGAAGCTGATTGCGCTCAGTGTTTTTGTGTCTGAATTTAATACATTGGAATGCAGGTTTAACCTAGCACTGTGTTATGCACAGATGGCTGATGACAGAGAGAGAGAATCTTCTCTGCACATACCTACATGTTCGAACTGTTATAAACAGCATTAACCAAATATTTTCTATCCCTGACTGAATTTTTTTATGAGTGACGGAAAGATTTGGAGGCTGTCTGTCATTATGATGAACTGAAAAAAGAGGGACAATCCAGTGTGCCATTATACTCATGCAAGTGTGTGTCTGTTCTGCACTCTTAATACATTGTGGAGGTTATTATCCTTTGTAAAAAAAAAAAAAGATCCCCTTCATAGCCAGAATCATTCTGTTCATCACTCAGAGCTGACTGTGTTGCATGCTTGCAATCACAGTAAATCATGTATTCAGTTAAAAATAAAAAGTGTTTGTCGCCTAATTATCTTATTTTTGTCTCAGAGCAGATAAATTGATTGTGAAGATTTTGGGGTTTTAAATAAAATTTCCTAAGTTTACATGTACAAAACCCAAAACCAGTAAAGTTGGCACGTTGTGTAAATCATAAATAAAAACAGAATACAATGATTTGCAAATCCTTTACAACATATATTCAATTAAATACACTGCAAAGACAAGATATTTAATGTTCAAACTGAGAAACTTTATTTTCTTTTGCAAATAATCATCAACTTAGAATTTAATGGCAGCAACACGTTGCAAAAAAGTTGGCACAGGAGCATTTTTACCCCTGGGTTACATCGCCTTTCCTTTTAACAACACTCAGTAAATGTTTGGGAACTGAGGAGACCAATTTTTGAAGCTTTTCAGGTGGAATTCTTTCCCATTCTTGCTTGATGTACAGCTTAAGTTGTTCAACAGTCTGGGGTCTCCGTTACTGTATTTTACGCTTCATAATGCGCCAAACATTTTCAATGGGGGATAGGTCTGGACTACAGGCAGGCCAGCCTATTACCCGCACTCTTTTACTACGAAGCCACACTGTTGTAACACGTGCAGAATGTGGCTTGGCATTGTCTTGCTGAAATAAGCAGGGGCGCCCATGAAAAAGATGAGGCTTGGATGGCAACATATGTTGCTCCAAAACCTGTATGTACCTTTCAGCATTAATGGTGCCTTCACAGATGGGTAAGTTACCCATGCCTTGGGCACTAATACACCCCCATACCATCACAGATGCTGGCTTTTGAACTTTGTGCCTATAACAGTCCGGATGGTTCTTTTCCTCTTTGGTGCAGAGGACACGACGGCCACAGTTTCCAAAAACAATTTGAAATGTGGAGTCGTCAGACCACAGAACACTTTTCCACTTTGCATCAGTCGATGAGTTTTAGATGAGTTTTGGCCCAGCGAAGCTGGCGGCGTTTCTGGGTGTTGTTGATAAATGGCTGTGGCTTTGCATAGTAGAGTTTTAACTTGCACTTACAGATGTGGCGATGAACTGTAGTTACTGACATCAACCGGCATCAAAGTGATGCCGGTTTTTGATGCAGTACCGCCTGAGGGATCAAAGGTCAGGGGCATTCAATGTTGGTTTTCTGCCTTGCTGCTTATGTGCAGTAATTTCTCCAGATTCTCTGAACCTTTTGATGATATTACGGACCGTAGATGATGAAATCCCTAAATTCCTTGCTCCTTCCTTCCTTGTTCTTAAACTGTTGGACAATTTGCTCACGCATTTGTTCACTAAGTGGTGACCCTCGCCCCATTCTTGTTTGTGAATGACTGAGCATTTCAGGGAAGCTGCTATAATACCCAATCATGGCACCCACCTGTTCCCAATTAGCCTGTTCACCTGTGGGATGTTCCAACTAAGTGTTTGATGAGCATTCCTCAACTTTCTCAGTCTCTCAGTTTCAAAAAAGCTGTGTCAGCTTTTTTGAAACATGTTGTAGGCATCAAATTCCAAATGAGGTAATATTTGCAAAAAATAAAGTTTACCAGTTCGAACATTAAGTATCTTGTCTTTGCTGTGTATTCAATTGAATATAGGTTGAAAGGGATGTCTTTTTGTATGTTTGTTACTTGCTATGTTGAACAATTTTGCAAACTTTATCTGATTGAAAAATGTTGTCATAAAGTTAAGTGAAAAATGTGCTCTGGAAATATTTTTGACTATTTTACACTTCTCTTTTTTCCATGTTAAAACAGACTCGCTAATGGCACTTGGGGCAATGAGAATGACGAAGTGGATGAAGAAGATGATGAGGGAGATGATAACAGGAGCCATACATACTTGGACACTTTCAGCACAAACTTTGAGACAACAGTGGAACAGGCCAACACAGAGGTAGAGGAGGAGGAAGAAAACTGCCAGAAAGAGGAAGGAGGAAGAACAAACCAGGATACCTTCAGCTCAATGTTTGAACAGATTGTTGAGCAGGCTGATGAACAAGAGGAAGGTGAGGAAGAAGAGGAACAAAAATTGGATGAAGACGGGGGAAAGGGAAGGTCAGACAACAAAGATGGCTTTAGTTCCACTTTTGAGCGCATAGTTGAGTCTGCTCTGCTCAGGGGTGGGACTTGCTATAGCAGCCTGGACTCTTTGGACATTTTGTCTCTCACAGATGAGACAGACAGCTGTGTCAGCTTTGAGGCACCATTAACGCCTCTAATCCAACAAAGGGCACTGTTACAGGGTCCTGAACCGCTTGAACTGGAACTGGCAACTGTTCAGGAGCAAGGAGGTGCTAAGATTGAACCAGAGACCCAGGGTAGTGAACCAACAGCAGGACAAAACATCACTTTCGGAGCTGGAGTAGGAGAAAGTCCGTTGAGAACCACCATACCAGGGAGCAGATCTGAGTTTGTGCTGAGTCAACCAGGGTGCTGGGCTATTCCTAATGGACATCATAAAGAATCTCAGGGTCTCTTCGAAGGTGATGGGGCCATGCTCAATTCTTACAGGTAAGAAGACCATATTTTTAAATGTTTAGTCTCTGCACTATTAGTATTAGTGTCTTTTTTATGTTTGAGCTGTGCTTCTAGGAACAGACTCAGAAGCACACCAAATATAACTACAGAAAATATGACAAAAACAATTTTCAAACATAATATTTCTGCCCATGTTGTATGAGTAGACATGAATAATCTTCCTTGCAATGAAGTTATTCTGTAAAGAACATAGGAACTCCCAGTTGATCACTTCATTTACTGGTTATGGTTGAGAGCCATGCATACCCAGCAAAATCAGAAAACAGACCTGCATGTTGTAGTTGGGGTATTTTCTCTTTATGATGTCTCCAAAGTCAGGCCAGGAGGAGGGATGGCTTTGGTGCAGCCAAATTAGAAAAGTATTATTAAAGACAAAGGAACTTTTTACAGAGGCAAAAACTGTCAGGCTTGTGGAATGGTTTGATAATAGACATTAGCATTTGAAAATTACACAGGAATAAAGACGGAAGACATAGGACCCCCTTTTAATAAGAACATAAAGATAATCTGATTCTTCACATTTGTGAGCAATCTGTTACACAGTACATGGCACTGTTTTGTTATTACACCATGACCTACATTTTGTATTAACTATCATGAGTTTGAAAAGACCCAAAGGATCAGAGGAATCTGCTCCTGGGTCCTTTCCTTGTTTTTGTTAGTTTATTTTTGAGTTTCAAACCATGACATAATGATCCAACCAGAAAGTGAACCCTGCAGATTGTTTTTTCTGATGAATTTCTGGACTTTTATAAAGACTTGGTTCTCTGCTTTGAGTTGTGGTCTGACCCTAAAAGCCACCTTTGGTTTCAAGCAAGAGCACTGAAAATGGCCAAGTTAGGGATGGACAAAAAGCACAATATTTTAAAGGACTTGACAGATTGGCTCAAAGATCTTGATGCTGGCCTGAGGAGTGCTTAAGCCCCCAGCTCCAAAGTGATCCAGAACCTCAGCCCTGCAGCGGTCCAGCCCTTCTGACCTGCAGTGGTCTGGCTCCAGCCCTTCAGCCCGCCCTTTGAGTACATTTTTTTAACACACCGAACAGACAAAACAATAACTCGTATGGCTTTAAAAATGACACGGTTGGATTCCTGAAAAATTTTACATGCAAAGGTCTTGTTTTTAATGCGATTGGGTCAGAATTAGGTCATCTGTGAGGCTGTGTCTCTTGAGTATTTTTTGTGGCTCCTGAAAAAAAGAGCAGTTCCAGATGATGTCATCCTATTCCATGGCTGCAGGTCATGTGACTGACAGATGGAGGGAAAATAGAATGTCTCATACACAACCATTATAAAAACTGAGGTTCTAGACAGAGCAGCAAAAACACATATCAGTCCAATTTAGAGCACTTTAAAGGGATGAAAAGGAATGAAACCTCAAAATGGAGGTCAACAGGCATGAGGTACGTGCGAATTATGCTGAATGTAAGAAGCAGGGCTATAACCAGAGTTTTGAAATCAGAGTGCTCCAGAATTTTGTCTCCAAAATTATGTTTTCACTAGCAAGGACCACACCACAAATGTATGCGTTTGAAGGTTTAATGAAGATTTGACAATAAGAGGGATGACGGTGATGGATGTGTGACATGAGATTTGTCGAGAGAGATGAGCCATCGAGAAGACGTCGTAAGCCAGGCAGAGGGAGACTCAGTGAGTGGGGGTATGGTCTCATAGTGTTCTGCCCGAGCTGATCTTGACCCCCCCTAGGATAAAGTGAGGAAGGAGCTGAGTGGAGAAAAGAAGACAATGATTGAAAATGAAGGGTAGGAGGGTGGGTTGAAGAGTCACAGACAAACTGAGCTATGAGGCATGGCTGAGTATAAGTAGGCTTGTCGCTAATTGGAGGTGTGGTTTGTGGCGTGGTCCAGCTCCCGAACTTTAGTTAATTACATTAACTCCATTTCACTAGCAAGGACCACACCACAAATGTATGCGTTTGAAGGTTTAATGAAGATTTGACAATAAGAGGGATGACGGTGATGGATGTGTGACATGAGATTTGTCGAGAGAGATGAGCCATCGAGAAGACGTCGTAAGCCAGGCAGAGGGAGACTCAGTGAGTGGGGGTACGGTCTCATCGTGTTCTGCCCGAGCTGATCTTGACCCCCAAAAAGAGTAATGTTGAACGGAGATCAGCTCAGTATGGACAGACACGGATTATGAGTTGTTTTAATGAATGTGATGAGGCTCGTACACGTGATTGGGAATTGGATGAGCCCCGAACGGTAGCTTACTCTCAATGACGTGGATGGAGTAGATGTTATGTGGATCGGAGTGATTGATTGGAACTGGAATGTCACTCTGACGTGGAGTGAGATCGTGGAGGATTACCTTGTGGAGGTAGAGCGAGGTTTGGTAGCTGTGGAGCTAGTTCAATATTGAAGGTTTGTGATAGTCGAGGAAGTATTAGCCCTTGCGAGGAATCTCCTCGACTTCTGATATGTCGAGTATGTGAGTATGGACTCATGACCATTTTAACCCCCAAAAGATGGTGGATGTTATCGTGAATGCGTCTGAACGGATGGTGGAGACTGAACTCCTGTATTTAACGCGGCAGAGAATACAGAGTCGGACCCCGGCTGGAGCGAGCTCAAAGAGCTGAGGACTTGACGAGTGTTAGTCAAACTAACTTTGTCTGAAGCTGGAGTTGCCTTCTTGCGAGATGAATTGCCGTTTCCAGCACTTTGGTCAGATTATGATGTTATACCATAACGTAAAGCTGCAGACGGCTCATGCATTGTTTAACCCGAGGTTTGGGTTTAGTTGAATGGTGACTTAGATGACACTGTAAGGTGCTACGTGAGGGACTCGCACTGAGTAGCTTGTGTTAGTCAACATTCCTGGCCATGTACTGGTGTCAAGTAAATGCTTACGCCTTATGCCAACAATAGAACTTTACGAATGCATATTGGCAATGAGATAGGTGAACGTGATGCTCTCATGTGATATCATATTAATATACTTTTTTATTTATTTATTTACCTATTTATTGTTTTTTTTTTTTTTTCTTCTTCTGGTGAGACTGCTTTCCTTTGTTACTTACCCTTTAGTCGACATTCCTGGCCATGTACTGGTTTCAAGTAAAGCTTACGCCTTATGCTAACGATAGAACTTTACGAATGCGTATTGGCAATGAGATAGGTGAACGTGATGCTCTCATGTGATATCATATTAATATACTTTTATATTTATTTATTTATTTATTTATTTATTTATTTATTGTTATTCTCCTTCTGGTGAGACTGCTTTCCTTTGTTACTTACCCTTTAGTCATGTGACCCGGCACATCTAGGTCCGATGACCTGACGTGTGGTCCGGCACGACCAACCGACTTAGCCGTGAAGTCCAGGCCGTCTCACCTGACTAATGAGCTGGCTGGGGATGACCCTGCAGCTTGCCATGCTGATCTCCCTGACTAACCGTTTGGTCATGTGACCCGGCATGTCGGGGTGCGATGACCTGACATGTGGTCCGGCATGACTGACTGCCGCCGCTGTCCGTGGCTGAGATAGAGGATGATAGGGCCACACGGAGTGGAATTGTTTGTCTCTATATTACGACCTGACTGTGGTGGCTGGCTGTGGGAGGGAGTGCTGAGCTCCGTGGTGTCGTGTCTGATGTTGCGACGATAGTTAATGTAAGGAGTTTAGTTCGAAACGAATGCTGTGGCGCGATGAGGTCATGACTATTGACCGAGAGACAAAGGTTAATGGCTGCGTGAATTGAATTGATTGCTTCTCTGTAATACGACTAAACTTGAACCGAGGGAGCTGAAGTCGCCAGTTGTGGCGGAGAAGCTGAGCTTCATAACGGCGCGTCTGTTGTACGTGCCATGATTGGTGATAGGAGTTATTTAATAAAGTGTCTTGTTGAGGTTGTTACTTGTGCTCTAGAGGCAAAGACTGATGGAACTGTACGGAAATGGAATTGTTGTTTCTGTGTAACAACCTGACTGTTTACCAAGGGAACTGTGGTGGCTGGCTACGTTGCGAGTTCTGGGCGCTGTGATGCGTTTGACGTTGCAGGCCATGATTGAAGTTAGCAGTTTAGTTCGGAATTGATAGTATGGCTCGTTCAGGTCATGGCAATAGACTTGAAGACGAAGCCAATGGGGCTACAAGGAATAGCGTTTGTTCCTCTGATTTATGGCTTAACGTTCAGACGAGGGAACAAAAATAGCTGGTCGGGGCAGCGGGCTGAGCTCTGTGACAGGACGCCGGATGTTGCAGGCTGTTATTGATTTACGAGTTTAACTCTGAATGCATGATGTGTCTCGTTGGGGTCGAACTAATGGACTTAGGGACAGTGAGTGACAGAGCTGACGGAGACGGAATTGTTGTTACTATGTAGGGCTGGGCGATATGGCCTAGGATGTGATATTTATTTATGTACTTATCTTTAATTTTATTTATGACACTTGATTTACGATTTAAATTGATTTTGTCCTTTCCTTAAAAGAAACAAAACTCCGGTTAATTTCATTATTATTATTACTATTGTTATCATTATTATTAATATTATTATTATTATTATGATCATTATTATAGTTATCAATTTATTTATTAAAACCTTCTGCAGAAAATAATTCAAATTAATCGATTTTGCCCAGCTCTATTCTAACGACTGACTGTCTACCAAGGGAACTGGTAGCTGGCTATGTTAGCGAGTGCCAAATGCTTGATGTTGTTTACGCTGTGAGAGATGAAGCCAACTGAGCTACGTGGAATGCCGTTTGTCCCTCTGATTTATGGCTTAACTTCCAGGCAAGGAAGCTGAGGTGGCTGGTCGGGACAGCGGGTTGAGCTCCGTGACGGACTGTCGGATGTTGCAGGCCGTTATTGATTTTTACGAGTGTAGCTCTAAGAGGAAAATGTGTCTCGTTGGGATCGAACTTATGGATCTAGGGACGACGAGTGCCAGAGCTTACGAGGCAGAATTGCTGTGTCTCATGTGACTTGACTTTCTACCGAGGGAAATGTGGTGGCTGGCTGTGTCAGCGAGTGCTGAGCACCGTGGGTCATGCCTGATGTTGCGGGTTGGAATCGATGTTAGAAGTTAGGCTGGAATGAATGGCGTGCTCATTAGGTGACTAGCGCATTCCGAAACAATCGCTTTACTCATAGTTCATCATGAAGTTGAAGAAAAGATGATTTTTCAGCCGATGATGTGTGTTGTTGTGCGGCGGTGGCCAATGTACGATTAATGTGTGTGGCTAAACCCGTGACCGACTTTTTTTTTTTATTATTATTATTATTTTTAATATTATTATTATAATTATTATCATTATTATTATTATTTGTTTATTTATTTATTTTATCTTTTAAGCTGTACTACGGAGTAATGATCCATGTCCTTATGGGAACATTGGTCAGTGAAAACATGAGATATATTAGTGAACGGAATACTGTTAGGAATAAGCTGGCGTGGCTATACATCCTATCATATGATACAATCGCGGTGAACCTGAGCGAACGTGGAGTCATCGAGCGCAGCGATGACCGAATGGGGTATTTGTGCAACTTTAGTGTAAACGCGGGTCTAGTTGGATGGGTGGCGCTACTGACCCCCGATGGGGGGGGGGGGGCTGTTATGTCTAGCTGCCAGGTGGATATTGGTGTGAATGAAAAGACTGAGAAAAAGACAAAGAGACATGAGAATAAAATACATTTGGGTGATGGGGAAGGGAAGGGGTGGGGTGGGGAAGGGAGGGGTGACAGGACAGGATAGTATTAGTTGGAAGAGGGGAAGGGGAGCCGCTTGGTAGGACCAGGGCTCCATGAGGAGCCGAGGAGCCTAGGAGCAGCTATCGTGGGATGTCACAAAAACAGGAGCCACTTTGCCGTGAGTGGCGGAAGGAAGGGAAGAGAAAGGGATGTCGGGATTGGCAGCATGCATGTGCACAGGGCGTTTGTGAGGCTTTCGAAGCCGGAGAAGGAAAGAAGCTATGATAGCTTGAGAGAGCATCAGACTCTGACGGAGCAGGCCTGAGGGTTGATGCGACCTGACCGCCGGAGGGCGCTGTGGCGGATGGCTGTGGTCGCGGATGAGGTTCCGTGACGTCACTCCTCCCATCTCGTGGGTGGTTGCCCTGGTGAAGAACCCGGAAGAGCGGGACCTTCGGATAATGCAGCGGTGTTTATAGAAGTTGTCTCTCGTTGTCGGGAACCGAAGGAGGGGAGCGATGATCCGCTTCCTGAAGGCGATTTGGTCTGAGAATGTGAAGCTGGTCGGGATGAGGGCGCGCGGCGCCGGTGCACGGCTGTCTGGAGATGAGCGGCGGAATGTAGTGAGGAGGGCTGCTGTGTGGATCGTCTCCTGTCCGAAGATCTCCATGGGTTTGGCTTTGAGACCTTGCGGGAGTTGGAGGTATCGTGGTCGGGAGCTGTATGGACATGGCTGGCAGGCGGTACGCGGACCACGGACCACGAGCTCTGCTGTGAGGCCGGCTCTGGTCGGAATCTGGCCGTTAGAGGAGGGTGCCTGGTTGGAGGAGCCCGTCGTGAGTCGTCGTCTGTACCGTGAATATGGAGTTCGGGAGCGATGGTAAGTGACTGCTTTTTGGTTCAATATCTTATGCGATAGGCGTGCAGCGTGGTCTGTCCGTCATGAAGAGTCACAGACAAACTGAGCTATGAGGCATGGCTGAGTATAAGTAGGCTTGTCGCTAATTGGAAGTGTGGTTTGTGGCGTGGTCCAGCTCCCGAACTTTAGTTAATTACATTAACTCCATATTCAAGGGAGTTCACAGTGTGAAAATTTGATGCTTACTTGTACACCTGGTGCAAACTGACTTTATAATTATGAAAATACATTTAAATCTGTATTAACCCTTTTTACTACTTCGATTTTTACAACTTTACATGAAAATTCAATTGTCATTTTTTTCTGCTGCTATTGATTAATCATGGAACAGTCATATTAATCATTTTACTGCATCACCTAGTTCAATAGCCCTTCTGCCTGTAAAGCTTTGCAGTGTACTGAGACCTCCTGTAGGGGACAGTGTAACATTATAAGGGGTCACATGAGACTAATTCAGTCAATATGTCTTGACTTATGTTGTTTAACAGGGAAGTACAAAAACATGTAACGCAACATGCACCCTACAATAATGACAACTGAGTTACACAATATTATTCATTCATCACACATTTTATGTATTTATTTGATCAACCAATACAATGAATAACGGGCTTATAAACAAAATACATCAGCTTGTTTAACAGGGTCAGCATAGTAAATATAGAAAAAAACCGGATGCTAAATTTCAGTGTAATTTTATTCACATTGCTGATGTGCTTTAAACTAGGGATGTAACGGTTACCGGTAAAATGGTGAACCACGATAAAATTTCCCACAGTAATCATTACCGCGTCCAATTAAAATTACCGAATTGCCGAGTTTGATCACCACACTGTGTCTATAATGCACGGTGATGCTGCTCTTTGCCCCGAAAAGCTGGAACTATGTGTGTCTACCCCCGATGAAGCAGGCGTGTCTCACAAACGGAGGCATGCATGCGCAGTTAGCATTGTTTAGTCTCTGAAAGTTTAGTGGTTGGAGCCTCGCTCAGACTCTTAACGGGTTCCCCACTCGAAATGGCTAAAGTCTGGTCAAACTTCGGATTTTACAAGGATGTCGGGGGGAAACTAATTGACGACAGTCACCCTGTCTAAAACATGAAGCTAAGGTGAAAGACAAAAATGAGCTTGATTAAAACCGCCGTAACTCCTCGAGTAAACGAGCAGAGAGAGAGGGGGGATTCACAGAGCCATACCTGAGTGAATTAAAGGAGGTTTATCAGTATTTTCTGTGTAAATTATGTATAAAGGTAACAGCATTAGTATCTATCTGGAGTGTGTCCTTGCCGTTCGTTTGCCGTGTTTCGCCGTATTTCGTTGTAATTTTATGGATTTAATCAATCTTAATTTGGAAATATTAAAGGAGATTTCAAGGACATCTGCCATGGAAAGGGGAGAGTAGAAAAGAGTCATGAAAGGGGCTAACTGCTTCAGGTACTATCGTTAGTTAAAACAAAAAATAAATATATAAAAAGGGCTGGACATGGTCTAATATAACGAGCTGTAACATGGACACTAATGCTAAAGGCAAACAAATGTGTGAGTGTAAAATAGGTTACATTTATTTTTGGCCATCTAAAAACCTTAAACATGTTCATTTAAAATTGTTTATGAAGAGAAACCTGTTAAAAGTACACATCTGTTTTTTTCTTTTCTTGTATTATACAGTTTATGCATTTAACATAATAATGAAAAATACTTGTCAGAATTGTTTACTTTCATTTCTTATGAAAAAACTTTTAAACAAATATTCCTGAAGGACATTTCCTGACAAAAAGACATAAGAACTGCTAAAGTTATAATATTAATGGGGTTAAATGATTTCAAGACTGTGTCAGAGTACTTTTTGAAAATTTTGAGCACAATGCAACAATACCGCGATAATAATGATAACCATGATATTTTTGGTCACAATAACCGTGATATGAAATGCTCATACCGTTACATCCCTACTTTAAACTGATATGTCAGTTATATACTTTCATTACAATGCAAACAGTGACCCTCTCAGCCATAGAGGCCAAACCAGAGTCCTCAGGTAAGCTGTTTTTGTGATTAGGGACAGTGATGTATATAATATGTGCAATCTTCACAATGACTGTATTCCTAGTTTTCGTTTAAAGGAAAAGTTCGGTTTCTACAGCTTTCACATTGTTTATAGAATGAAGTAGAACAATATACTCACCCAGAAGGCTTTCCTGATGCAAACAGTGCTTCGGGAGATATTTAGATCCAAAATCGAGCGGCGGACATCTGTATAATGGTAGCACACGGGGCATACAGCGCCGCTCCTAAAACTGCATTAATAGTCCAAAAACTCATTCCTTTCACCAATATTTCATCATGGTCCGCTCACGCTACTCCTCCATTACAGTCTGTGTCGGCCCAGACATGTTTTTGTAACTGTGCCGACCTCTGAACTGAAGAAGAAGAACGCTTGCCTCCACACCTGCGCAGTACTCTCTGGTGCGCTGCCTCCGCGCCTCCTTTCGATGAGCTCCTCATCTGTATACTCTGGCTCGAAATTGTAAGGACACCCATCATATTCAAAGTTCTCCTCCACAACATCTTCATCCGATAGATATTTGTCCATTTTGCACAAAGTCATTGTGTAGCCGGCTGTCTTCCCCTGAAACAATGAGCCGCACTGCGCATGCGCGGAGCAAGCGCTCTTCTTCTTCAGTTCAGAGGTCAGTACAGTCACACAACATGTCTGGAGTGACACAAATAGTGTGTCTCAAATCGCATACTTCCATACTCAAATACTCAAAATTTTGAGTATACTGCGTCAAAATGAAAAACAGTATGCATAGTCTGCGAAAAATGAGTATGCAAAAGTACCCGGATGATGTACTCAAATCGGCCCGGATTTTGAGTATGCAGCTGTGGACACTCAACGTACTCATTTCCTCCAGAGACGATGGCAGCGGTGAGCTGTGGCTCTGTACTGACTACGGTGGATGTGACTGCGCTGTTCAAATGTAAGTTATAAACACGTGTTTTTTACACCAAGCACCTTAAGCTGTCGTCCTTTTGAGTGCATTTTTTGTGTTCGTTGTTTTATTTTTGTTTGTTTTGTGCCACGAATGGTCGGCTATCAGTTATGCTAACACTAGTTGGACTAGCATCTATCTCGAATGCTAACGCTAGTTGGGCTAACAGCTGCCGGGGTCCGAGCATTACCCTGAATAATAGGGTAAATAAAAATAACCAGCGGGTTAGACCCTGCACAGGGACTATATGACCAGAAGCACCACTCGGACATCTCTGTTTACTGGTGTATTTTAATTGTCGCGGCGTCCCGCGTAGCTCTCGGCTGCCTCAGTCAGCTGCACTGATACCTGTAAAACACAGGTATCAGTAAAACACAGATACCTGTGACTCTACACCGCTGTTTCTGATGTTGTTAATATGGGATTAATGTTCTCTTTCACTGTAGAGGATACTGATGTTAGAAGTGTGGGGAGAGCTTTATCAGTCATAAATACTCGTTAGATACGGCAGCTATTAGCTACCTTTAGCTTGGCAGATAGCCTGTGAATAAAGCCAGTATCCGCTATGGAGGTTTATCTGCAGCATGTCATGTCATTACTGTCATGTTTCCCCTTCGATGTCTGTAAGGTTTAATGTTTTGCTCTTTCTGGGACGGATGAGTAACCCAGGGGCCTGATAGCCTGGAGGGTTGCTCCTTGTTCACGGGGAGGCATAATGCCACAGATACCTGCTATGAGTAAGTGAAAGCCAAGGTTATCATACAACACTATTGTTATGATTTGCATTTAACTTTTTGTATAAACTCCTGTAGGGGGTTCATTGCAGAAAGGGGGCTGGAGGGGAAATTCACCCCAGCCCTTGTCAGTAAAAAACATGGGAAAACTTTGGTTGTTTTGCTGTGATGTGATCAACAAGTTTAATTCTGTATGATGTGAGTGTACAGTCATAATTACATAATTCTGTTTTTCTGTATTGTGTTGTCCTTCCTGCACAGGACCTAAAATGCCCAAAACCCAAAGATGGACCTCCACCTAGTCTTTGGGGTACCAAAAGCTCTCTCCACCACACATCTGGCTCTGGACAGGTGACCATTAAATTGCTGGTTTTCGAGAGGCTGTCCGTGGGGGGTGATGAGGGCACTGCTTGAGGCAGGGGTAGCCCCCATCACCAAGGATGCAGAAGACTGGCAGAGGATATTTCTGCTGCAGGTAAATGGGGCTGTGCTTCAGCGCCCTGTGTTGTGTGCTGACCTAGGAAGCCCACAAAAATGTCCTGAAATTTTGTGATTACACACAGCCTGAAACTGAACTGAATACAAAAATTTAATGTGCAGGTAACATGCTGCATGCTGGGCTGGTGGCTTCACCCACACATCAATGCTGCAAACAACCCCTCTGAAGGCTGCTGATCCAGCCAACCAGGTGAAACCTGCACCCAATTGAAGTCGGTCCTCTCCTGATGGTCCCTTTGGGTGCCGAGGGGAACCATCAGACCCCCAAAGGACTCCCTGGTGAGGCGAAGTCTGGCCACAGGTCACTCTCCCCATCGAAGAACATCAGCAGGAGTGGCACTAAGCTTACAGTGCAGCCTGGGGTTTGGAGGCTGGGGAAATGCAGCACTAATGTCTTTAAATAAAATTAAATTAATATTAATGGTGGTGTGTTTTTGTTCTATTCTTTGTGGTACATTTAACATGCTGATTTAACACTGATGCTTCAATATTAACCCTTTACTACCAGCTCAACTGCAGAGAATAAGACATAAAGCTATCTAAATCGATATATTTCATGCATTTATATTCTATTTCTCATATATATATATGTGTGTGTGTATATATATATATATATATGTATATATATATGTATATGTGTATATATATATATATATACATATGTGTGTATATATATATATATATACATATATACACATATAAATATAGATATATATATAAATATAGATGTATACAGACTGAGAACATAAGGCACTTTATAAAGACTAAAGGTTGTCGTCCAGACTAAGACTCTCCATAAACCACTATGATGGAATTATTTAAAGGGATATTATAAATAATTTATATGATAAGAACTTTTAGCATTTTAAATCCTAAACAAAGAAATCCGTCTTTTTAGTTTGTTTGCAGTTCTGTCTGTATCCTAAGACATTGACAGAAACAAACTTTTTTTTTTACACAAATATTTTTGAATATATCGACGTCTGCCAAACAGTTGAGCTGGAGGTTATATCATGGGTGTAAATAATATACCTGTTGAACTACTGTAATACTATAACTTTTGTACAATAACTGAAACAGAGTTATCTTTATATTGTATAACAGGGACATGTTTAAAATTCTAAGTGGAAATTTGTTTAAAAAAATATAATGACCCGTAACCAAATGCTTTGCTGTCTGTAAATGAACAATACATGGGGTGCATCTTCAGTCAGTAGGAGGAGGACATGACGTTGTTAGCACCGATTGCGGCGCAGCAAAGCACAATAAATACTCACTTTACTATTGGATATTAACATTATAAAGATGTGATGTGATACAAAATATATTTGTTAAATGATTTATAATTCTTTGAAAATTTGCGGGCAAATGATGGCGGTATTAGACGCTTATGCGCTGCAAGTCGGTCACAATTCGGCATAGAAGAAGAAGAGGTCCACATCGTGTCGTCATTTCCGGTGAGTACGCCGCTCGGCAGTATGCGATTTGAGACAGTACTACACCCTCAAAATTCGCGCACTAAGCCAATGAGTATGCAGTATGCTTAGTACACTCAATTTGAAAATTTTGAGTACACAGTATGGAAGTATGCGATTTGAGACACACTAAAACTGTTGTGGAGGAGTAGCCCGAGTGGACCATGATGGAATATTGGTGAAACTAATGAGTTTTTGGACTATTAATGCAGTTTTAGGAGCAGTGCTGTATGCCCTATGTGCTACCGTTGTACGGATGTCTGCCGCTTGATTTTGGATCTAAATATCTCCCAAAGCACTGTTTGGATCAGGAAAGCCTTCTGGGTGAGTATATTGTTCATTCTATAAACAATGTGAAAGCTGTAGAAACCGAACTTATCCTTTAATTCTCTCAATAACCTTGATATTTCAGGTATTGATCAGAAGTCTAAGAAAACATATACCTGAAATCCTAAGTAACAACTCACTTTTGGTTGAAATTCACAAAACAAAAGGAAAGATGTTAAAGGCCCAATGCGTAAGATTCCAGTTTTTCTGCTCTCCAGTTCCCTCTGTGGTCCTTGAGTGTAACTGCACTGTCGTAGCAGAGTGCCTCAAAGCAGCGTGCATTTGTTTACATAAAGAGGAGGAGCAATGAGCCGACAGGACGTCCCAAGAAACAGATAAACCATGTGGACTGATAAGGTACAGTCTGATCAGGTTTCTTTTCTAATACAGGTACATCTCAAAAAATTAGAATATCATGAAAAAGTTCAATATTTTATCACTCATTTCAGAATTACCAAAATTTCAAGCAATAAATGTTTGAAATGTTTCACTCTATCTGTAATGAATCTATACAATATATGGGTTTCACATTCTGAAATTCAGCCAGGATCACTTTGTCAAAAATTTATTACAATTAATTCAGTAAAAGCATAAAAATTTGAAATTACAATTATTTGCATTACATCAACATTAATTACAACTGCTTGCATTAGAATAACATGACAATTACATTGCCTTGAGTAAACAATGACCAATGGAATTACAAAAGCTTAACAAGCAAATTGAACTTTGGCGGTGTGGCTCTGTTCTGGGACCTCCCTCTCCTTCCCCACGCCTGCGGGGAAAGCCTGAGGCAGGGAGAGCACTCCTCCCTGCCTTTCCAAGTGCCGACTTGGAGGCGCATGAGGGAGGGAGAGCGGCAGCAAGAACCCCCGGAACAGAGCAGGCCTTAATGAAAACATTGACATTGGTAAGTCAGAACACGAAGGAGGAGCTGGGGAGGAGGTGGGTTCTTGAGCAGCGTGCAGATGACAGCCAGACACTCAGGTAGACTGGGGCAGTTTAAATAACGTGCCAAATAGATCAGCTGATCTGGCTGGGAGGGGAGACCGATCATCTGACGTGAGACTGCGCGATAAGGCCACCCCATATGCATATGAGTGAGAGCTCGGCCAAGCAGATTGACTCCGTGCCTGTCTGAACTAGGGATGGGAATTTCGACTAATTTCCCCGCCGACTAGTCTCAAATTTTATTTGCGACTAGTCGACTAGTCTATAAGCAAGAAAACTCGCAATTTAATACACATATTAAGTTAAAAGTTTAACATGCAAATGTGTATTTAGGAACTATTTAGCCCAAACATTCAGGACAAACTGTTAATCTAAATTCTATTGATGTCACAACAACTGACTGAATAGTTGAATAATTTAAAGAGAAATACATTTCTGATACGTTTGCCAATGCAATGCATGGCATTTATTATGAATACTACTTTGGTATGAAACTTAGATGCAGCAGCATGACAATTCCAAACGTACAACATAGTAGCCTAGAATAGAATTTCCCTGAAATCTCTGGCACTTAAGACTAGTGCACGATTCAAGAAACTTTCATTTCTTAAGAATATTTAACTGTAATTGGAAGGTCAGGATATTTTAAATAAAATAAATTGAATTCAACAAACAAAAAAGAGAAAAAAAAAGCAATGAAAATGAAATGGCCTATCTTTTAGCAAAATTGCATGTAAATAAAAATAATTATACTAGTCAAAAACAAAAAAAAAATAGACCCTGTCTCTGTAAAGAAAAAACAAAACTCACAACAATAAAAACTCTGGCCTAAATGAAATGGAGTTTATACAGTTCAGGAATTGTGACATGTACTTTCTCCCAGTCAATTCGTACCTTCTGTCAAACGTTTGTAACTGCTAGCTTTTCAACCATATAGATGGGCTGCACTTCTCGCAATGTAGCGAACGACACTGTCTGTGAGCGCATCATTTTGGGGTATTATCTATATGTTCTTTGCCGACCAAACACCTTAATAAGTGTTGACTGTCAGGACAAAGGCTCCGCTGCACCTGCACATCTTCGTCGTCACTACTTTCAAACAAATACGACATATCAGCTCGTAGGTGTTCATGAGCTCACACCTTGTTCATCCTGTTTAAAAGCAACACATTCTCACACTGGGGCAGCCGGCTTAAGAACCGTATCTTTTGTGCCACCATTCATATTAGCGTTTGTTTCCTCGTTACTCCTCAGGACGATCACTTCAGCTCTCTCCGTGTGTCCGCGCGAGCGACCCCGTCTTCACCCCGAAGATCGCGTGTTTGACAGATGCTCACTCGGCTATAAATCCGCTAAATCCGCTATAGAACCAATGCACCCCGGTGTTAAGAAAGATAGACGTAGTGAGCCGTCTTCACATTCAGCCTCTTTGGTAGTAAAAGAGGAGGAAAACAAACATGCAGGCTACTGCAGGTGGCATTAAGAGGCAGAGGAATGTTTTTTTTTGTAATACGGGAGAATTATTATACAGAAATATTAATACAGGAGGACGGCGGGAAAGAGGGATAAAGTAAGGTAGTTTCCCGGCCAAAACGGGAGACTTTACAGCTCTGCGCAGAGGGGTGAAGAACAAGATGCATGATGCTTAATGTAGCGTTTAACCGACTAGTAAAATACTAAACAATTAATAAATAAGTAGGCGGTTAACCGATTAAACGACTAGTCGCGCACATCCCTAGTCTGAACTAACGCTTTGCTCCATTTCAGCCAGGATCGCTTTGTCAAAAATGTATTACATTTAATTCAGTAAAAGCATAAAAATTTGAAATTACAATTATTTGCATTACATCAACATTAATTACAACTGCTTGCATTAGAATAACATGACAATTACATTGCCTTGAGTAAACAATGACCAATGGAATTACAAAAGCTTAACAAGCAAATTGAACTTTGGCGGTGTGGCTCTGTTCTGGGACCTCCCTCCCCTTCCCCACGCCTGCGGGGAAAGCCTGAGGCAGGGAGAGCACTCCTCCCTGCCTTTCCAAGTGCCGACTTGGAGGTGCATGAGGGAGGGAGAGCGGCAGCAAGAACCCCCAAAACGACCACACCAGGCACTCGTACGCATGTACGAGTAATTTGCAGCAGATGAAAAATAGCATACCTGCATAGAAGGCCTGAGGCAGGGGGAGCACTCCCCCCTGCCTTTCCAAGTGCCGACTTGGAGGAGCATGAGGGAGGGAGAGCAGCGCAGAATCCCCCAAAAAGAACATACCAGGCATCCATACTCATGTACCAGTACACATTTGTCAACAAATTAGCAGTAGCGGAAGAATCTAGAAATTAAGCAGAATAGCCAATCACATCTACTAATTTGCAGATGAAATTCCCCACTGGATAGAAATCTGAGTTTTTAGCATGATTTCACATTTATTTCAAACTCAAGGAGCACTCATAGCTTTTGGGCATCAAGAATGACTTTAGCATCTGGCCGAAGGTAGCGTTCATAAGCAGATGATGACCATCTACCCATGGCCTTTAGTGTTGCAACAGAGGTAGAGGAAGCTGCTGTTGTCGCTGCACCGATGCGCAGAAAGTGAATGACGTAGCGGTCTGCAGTTAAACCGCAGGACTGGCAGAGGAGGCGGAGGCGAGAGGCAAACCAAGCCTTTGACATGGGCTTCCCTTTTTCAGCCATGAACAGCGACTCTTGCTGAGAAGCATGAGGGCGGCTCCTCAGGAACGGAACATGGAGGACAGAGGACAAAATCTGAATTAATGGCAGAAATGTAAATCAGCGATCCTTTCTTAGTGTTTAAGCAGTAATAAGTAATGAGGGTGAATAGATACGTCTGCTATTGTTAGATCATGAGAGGGTTAAAAGAATCATTGACAGAAGTGAATTCCCCACCTCTAAGAAAACCATAGAAAGCCGTGAGAATAACTGTTTCCAATAACAAATCAGTGTTGTGACCAAAGAACCCAGCTCTCAATTGAATTATTATCTTGTGCACGAGTGGGAGAGTTAAAGGGAGACAAATGTCTTTGCCTTGAGGTTTCTCTCTCTTAAGTCCATTTAGCAGGAGGCGGATAGAGGAGTTTTGAAGCAGGCTGATGGTGGATGTATCCAGACAACGGAGGTGGAACTGAATACCTGCTACAGATCCCTTTACAGAGGAAGGCTGCATCTTTTTTGATTCAAAGCAGTGAACTATAAAAGCACATATCATTGGAATATTGACAGGTGTTACTGCTACAGAAAAAGGGGCACAAAAACAGACAAAATAGGACCATGCAGAATCGTATGACTTTAATGAGGATCTAGCTAGTCCACACCGCATGTAGTGAGCAGCAGAGCACAGATAAGATTGCAGGGCTGGGCTTAGTCTAGCACTGTTTGAGTGAATGGGGGGCAGCAGAACAGAATTTGTTTCCTTGCCCAGTTATCACTCCACAGCAAACAAGCGATGACAATAGGATATATTTCCATAAGAGCAGAGGAAATAGCATTAGCTGGCAAGCTGATAATTCTTTTGGCCACACATCGGCAAACCATTGGTTATTGTAAAACCCTCCGAAACCTACAGAAGATGCAGCATCTGTATACAGCTTGAGGGCGAGAGAAGGTGTAGCACAAAAGGCAGTCTACATTTATTCAGGAGAATCCAGCAAAGAGCCTCGGACAGGGTAACAAATATTTTTTGGGCTGCTGCAACAACCAAAAGTAAGTCTGACTGCAAAAACATTTTTTCTCTGTACTTGACACCGAATAGGTGCCACTGAGATGGAAGCAAAGGCATGACTTAAACGCATCTGTGATATCTGCTTTGGCTGGCCATGCACCTCTGCCTGCTTTCTTAATGAAGTTAATGGCATTATCGACAGTCGCATAACACAGAGAAAATGTTGCAAGAGGAATGAGGCTGCTAATGCTCTGAGTTTCATCATTGTGAGGGGCACAAGGAATCCAACCGTGTCATTTTTAAATCCACAGGAGTTATAGTTAGGGTCCTCGCCCAAAGGGAAGGACCTCTCTTGCTTTGTTTCTCTCTTTCTTTCTTTTTAGGGTCCTCGCCCAAAGGGAAGGACCTCTCTTGCTAGAGCAAGAGAGGTCCTTGCCCTTCGGGCAAGGACCCTATTGTTCCTGTAGCGTTTCTTTTTTCTTTTTAGGGTCCTCGCCCAAAGGGAAGGACCTCTCTTGCTAGAGCAAGAGAGGTCCTTGCCTGAAGGGCGAGGACCCTATTGTTCCTGCTTCGTTTCTTTCTTCTTATTATTATTCCTACGGGTAATAAAACCTTAATTTGACCCCCTAAACATGCTCAAAAACTCACCAAAACGGGCACGCACCTCCGGTATGCCAAAAAATTTGATAAAATGAAAAAATTTACCCCGAACATGCCAAAATGTGCTCTCTAGCGCCACCTGGAAATACTAAAATGGACCTCACGGCCACTAGGAATGTGATAGAGAGATGAAACCAACATCAAAATGTTCGTCTCATCAAGACTCACAAATCTCGCGCTGACACACCTGACCTATCTCAAACAGGAAGTTGGCAATTTGCCCTTCAAAGTAAAATGTCAGGTGAAAAATAGGTCCCACGGAAAAATTTTCTTGTCCGACACCGTAAATGGTATCAGCTTGAAATGCGGAGAGATGAGAGAGGAGACATTGATGAACAAAAGTTATGAAGGGATTTGTTGTTTCTCAAACGGTTTCCGAATGACAAGCCCTCAAAGTTTGTGAACCCCAGAGAAGCCCTTCCTGCCTTCCCTATCAAATGAATAGGAGCGGATATCTCAGAATCCGACATCCTGTGACAGTTGGGCATATAAAACGAAAACAATACCTCCTATGGATTTAAAAATGACACGGTTGGATTCCTGACAAAATTTCACACAAAAAGGTCATATTTTTAGAGAGATTAGGTCAAAATTGTGGCAAGTATGAGGAGTTGTTTAAAAAAGTTTCCACTTGGAGCGCAGCTCCTCAGAGTGATGGAATTCGAATCTGCCCTTGATGTTCACAGCTGATGATGTCACTCACTGATTGACAGGTTCACTGCAGCTGTTCTATGACACAGCAAAACTAAAGCAGGATCTATCTGTGATCAAACTGAACCCCAAAAATACCAAAATGAGAACAGGTCCTTGCCCGAAGGGCAAGGACACTTCAAGACAGACAAACCATGCGCTGACATTACTGACCTGCCTCAAACAGGAAGTCTGCAATGTGCCCTTCAAAATAAAAGCTCACTCCATAATCCCCACTTTGCACAATGATTTGACCCCCCAAACAAGCTCACAAATAGACCAAAACATACACACATGCCAAATGATGTAAAAGAACTCATACAATGATAAAAACAACCCCAAACATGCCAAAATGTGCTCGCTAGCGCCACCTATGGTCAAAAAACACTAAAATGGCTGTAACTTCCTCTGGGAATGTAGTAGAGAGATGAAACCAACATCAAAATGTTCATCTCATCAAGACCCACAAATGTCAGAGTAGTCTTAGTGGACCCTATGCGATGGAATATTGGTGAAACTAATGAGTTTGGACCATTAATGCAGTTTAGGAGCAGTGCTGTATGCCCTATAAAAGCATCAAGCAGGTTTTGATACCCTGCCGCTGATTTGACTAAATGATTCTCCCAAAGCAATCATTGGACTTGCAAGCCTTTCTGGGTGAGTATATTGTTCATTCTATAAACAATGTGAAAGTTGTAGAAACCTAATCCATCCTTTAATTCTCTCAATAACCTTGATATTTCAGGGTATTGACCAGAAGTCTAAGAAAACATATACCTGAAATCCTAAGTAACAACTCACTTTTGGTTGAAATTCACAAACAAAGCGGAAAGATGTTAAAGGCCCAATGAAGATTCAGTTTTTCTGCTCTCCAGTTCTCTGTGGTCCTGGAGGTAACTGCACCCTGTCAGAGCAGAGTGCCTCAAAGCAGCGTGCAGTATTTGCTTACATAAAGAGGAGGAGCAATGAAATGACAGGACGTGTCCTAAGAAACAGATAAACCATGTGGACTGATAAGGTACAGTCTGATCAGGTTTCTTTTCTAATACAGGTACATCTCAAAAATTAGAATATCATGAAAAGTTCAATATTTTATCACTCATTTTCAGAATTACCAAAATTTCTGCTAAATAAATGTTTGAAATGTTTCACTCTATCTGTAATGAATCTATACAATATATGGGTTTTTTCTCAAACGGTTTCGAATAGCGAGCCCTCAAAGTTTGTGAACCCCAGAGAAGCCCTCCCTGCCTCCCCTATCAAATGAATAGGAGCAGAAATCTCAGAATCGGACATCCTGTGACAGTTGGGCATGTACAGAGAAAACAATAACTTGTATGGACTTAAAAATGACATGGTTGGATTCCTGACAAAATTTCACACAAAAAGGTCATATTTTTAGAGAGATTAGGTCAAAATTGTGGAAACTATGAGGAGTTGTTTAAAAAAGTTTTCACTTGGAGCGCAGGCCCTCAGAGTGATGGAATTCGAATCTGCCCTTGATGTTCACAGCTGATGATGTCACTCACTGATTGACAGGTTCACTGCAGCTGTTCTCTGACACAGAAAAACTAAAGCAGGGTCTATCTGTGATCAAACTGAACCCCAAAAATACCAAAATGAGAACAGGTCCTTGCCCGAAGGGCAGACAAATCACGCGATGACATGACTGACCTATCACAAACAGGAAGTCAGCAATATGCACTTCAAAATAAAAGCTCACTCGATCATCCCAACTTCGAAATGAGAGGAAGCCCTAGTCCGAAGGGCAAGGACCCTTCAAGACCCACAAGTCACGCGCTGACATTACTAACCAATCTGAAACAGGAAGTCGGCAATTTGCCCTTCAAAATAAAAGCTCACTTGATAATTCCCACTTTGCACAATGATTTGACCCCCCAAACAAGCTCACAACCAGACCAAAACATACACACATGCCAAATGATGTAAAAGAACTCATACAATGATAAAAATCACCCCAAACATGCCAAAATGTGCTCTCTAGCGCCACCTATGGTCAAACATCACTAAAATGGCTGTAACTTCCTCTGGGAATGTAGTAGAGAGATGAAACCAACATCAAAATGTTCGTCTCATCAAGAACCACAAATCTCAGGCTGACACTCATGACCACTGAGCTGATGAAACCCGCAAAATGGAGGTTAACGGGGCATGAGGGACCTGCGAGACAGCGAGGACCCGTCCAACGCTGCTTGCAGCTTTAATTAGGGCCCGAGCCGAAATGGCCGAATCGGCCGGCGAAGGCCCTATTGGAATTGCTAGGATTATTATTTTTCTTCTTCTCCCCCTTTTTTAACCCCAAATTGCGTGCCCTGAACTTGAGATAAACGCGAACACGCCTAGGCCCAAAAATTAGTCACGGCGAAAAATTTATGATTCTAGAGTGTGCAAAAAAATACGTGCGCCATAGCGCCCCCTAGTGGCCTTAAACTGCAGCCCCTGGGGCTACTTTCAAGTATCAACCTGAAATATTTAAGCCATAGCTACCATGCCCAGATCTACAAAAAAGTCTCTTACGACCATGGTCAATTCCGAACAGGAAGTTCGCAAATTAGCGGTGAAATTCGCATTTTCGCGATTTGCAGGGTACGTATTTGAACGAACTCCTCCTAGGTTTTTTATCGGATCAACTCCAGATTTGAATTGTGTATACTAGACACATTGACGATGAAAAGTTATTAAAAGATTTTTCGTAGGTCAATGGGCGTGGCCAGAAACCACGCCCAAATTTGACCAATTTTTCACAAACTCCGAAATGCATGAAATTTTTTGGGCATAACCACCCGGCCAAGACCTTTCCAAAGGTATATAATTGTCATGGGAATTCCGAAAAGGAAGGTCGTAAATTAACGTTGAAATTCCGATTTTCCCGATTCTAGGGCTCGCATTTGAACGAACTCCTCCTAGGTTTTTGATTGGATCAACTCCAGATTTGGTTTGTGTATACTAGACACATTGACGATGAAAAGTTATTAAAAGATTTTTTGTAAGTCAATGGCCGTGGCCAGTAAGGACGGCCAAAGTTGACCATTTTTGGAAAACACGTAAACCTTAATAACTCTCTAGTATAATGTTAGATCCGTACCAAAATATGTACACATGTTCACTGTCCATGCCTGAGTATATCGATAAGCTTTATTTCACTCTCAAATATAGCGCCCCCTGCTGGTAACAGGAAGTTTGATGTTTTACTTGATCTTTTTAATCTCCTACGTTTTTCAACATTTTTCTTTCAAATATTCTCAGAAAGCGTCTTCACACCTTCATGAAGTATCAGTGTTCAGGTCGTGTCCTCAGGTGAAATGGTCTGGCGATGGCGAAGCCTCAAACTTCACTGATTGCCATGAACTTGGAAATCACTCTATTTCCTTCATTTAAGGTCCAATCTGCTTCAAAATCCACAAACATGATCAATGTCCACCTCCTAACACATCTATAAGCTCAATTCTCTGATACTGCAATCGCACCAAGCTCTAGAAATTACATAAATTACATATGTAAGTGATGAATACTCCAATCTTCCCCGAATTCCACACACATGATCACAGCTCCACTCTGGACTTCTTTTTTAAATTTAAACATATATTTGTGTTATAGGAATACCACCATCTAATAGACACAAGCAGTGTTAATGCCATAAAACACTTAAACATGCTTTAAATCATCCTTCCCTCCCCCTGCTACTCAGACTGAGCTGAGGTTACCTCACATACTAATTAGCCCACCCCCCTTCTTCACCCCACACCAACCTCAGAGTTGGTGTGGGGTCAGTCATGCTCCCACCTCCCTGCTTAGAGTGAGAAACCATAGATTCTTGACATGTCATCCTCTTTATTTAGTGTTATCTGTTTACTTTAGATGCTTCATTCAGACTTTATTTTGTGTGTGTGTGTGTGCGTGTGTGTGTGTGTGTGTGGCAGAGGCAGTGACTGTCAGGGATAGTAACTTCTTCAAAAAATCTCAGAAAGGGTCTTCACACCTTCATGAAGCATCTGTCTGCATGTTTGTGTGTGTGTGGCTATTTGCTGAGACAGGTATTGCTTCACATGACGTGCCTGGGACAAAGGAACAGTGCCATCCAATGGGCATTAGCTGTTTTTTATATCTCAGATACCTGCTTGCATGTAGGGGCAGCAACATGCAGCTGTTGGGACATATGGTGCCAGCAAAATTTAGCGGCACCAATGTTTCGCAACAGCAGTATTTGGCGAAAGCAATATGTGGCAGTAGCGGCAGGGCCCAACGGGCGCATGGGGGGCGAGGGCCCGATCATCGCCGCTTGCGGCTTTAATTATTATTATTATACTTTCGGACGCGAGAACTGTAATTTGACCCCCTAAACATGCTCAAAAACTCATGAAAACCGGCACACACCTCAGACTCGGCGAAAAATTTGATAAAATGAAAAAATTAACCCCAAACATGCCAAAATGTGCTCTCTAGCGCCACCTGGAAATACTAAAATGGACCTCACGGCCACTAGAAATGTAGTACAGAAATGAAACCAACATCAAAATGTTCGTCTCATCAAGACCCACAAATCTCGCGCTGACACCCCTGACTTATCTCAAACAGGAAGTTCGCAATTTGCCCTTCAAAGTAAAATTTCAGGTGAAAAGTAGGTCCCACGGAAAAATTATCTTCCCCGACACCGTCAATGGTATCAGCTTGAAACGGGGACAGGTGATAGAGCAGACATTGATGAACAACAGTTGTAAAGGAATTTGTTGTATCTCAAACGGTTTCCGAATGACGAGCCCTCAAAGTTTGTGAACCCCTGAGAAGCCCTCCCTGCCTCCCCTATCAAATGAATAGGAGCAGAAATCTCAGAATCGGATATCCTGTGACAGTTGGGCATGTACAGAGAAAACAATAACTCTTATGGACTTAAAAATGACACGGTTGGATTCCTGACAAAATTTCACACAAAAAGGTCATATTTTTAGAGATTAGGTCAAAATTGTGGCAACTATGAGGAGTTGTTTAAAAAAGTTTCCACTTGGAGCGCAGGCCCTCAGAGTGATGGAATTCGAATCTGCCCTTGATGTTCACAGCTGATGATGTCACTCACTGATTGACAGGTTCAGTGAGACTGTAATCAGACACAGAAAAACTAAAGCAGGGTCTATCTGTGATCAAACTGAACCCCAAAAATACCAAAATGACAAGAGGTCCTTGCCCGAAGGGCAAGGACACTTCAAGACAGACAAATCACGCGCTGTTCAGGGGTCTGTTAACAGCTGATGATGTCACACTCACTGATTAACAGGTTCACCTCAGCTAGACTGTGAAACAGAGAAACTAAAGCAGGGTCTATCTGTGATCAAACTTAACCCCAACAATACCAAAATGACAAGAGGTCCTTGCCCGAAGGGCAAGGACACTTCAATACAGAAAAATCACGCGCTGACATTACTGACCCATCTCAGACAGAAAGTCAGCAATATGCCCTTCAAAATAAAAGCTCACTCGATCATCCCCACTTTGCACAATGATTTGAACCCCCAAACAAGCTCACAACCAGACCAAAACAGACATACATGCCAAATGATGTAAGAGAATTCATAAAGTAATGAAAAAAAAAAAAATACTCAACATTCCAAAATGAGCTCTGTAGCGCCGCCTATGGACAAAAAACACTAAAATGAATGCAACTTCCTCTAGGAATGTAGTAGAGAGATGAAACCAACACCAAAATGTTTGTCTCATCAAGACCCACAAATCTCCTGACCCCTGAACTGATGAAACCCTAAAAATGGAGGTCAACGGGCATGAGGGAGAGACAGCGAGGACCCAACGCTGCTTTAATTAGGGTCTCGCCCAAAGGGAAGGACCTCTTCTCTAGAGAGAAGAGGTCCTTGCCCAAGGGCAAGGACCCTATTGTTCCTTATTATTATTATTCAGGGGGGCAAATAAACCTTAATTTGACCCCTAAACATGCTCAAAAACTCACCAAATTTGGCAAGCTCCTCAGAATCAGCAAAAATTTTATAAAATGGAAAAACTAACCCCCAACATTCCAAAATGTGCTCTCTAGCGCCACCCGGAAACACTAAAATGGACCTCACGACCACTAGGAATGTGGTAGAGAGATGAAACCAACGTCAAAATGTTCGTCTCATCAAGACCCACAAATCTCGCACTGACACACCTGACCTATCTCAAACAGGAAGTTGGCAATTTGCCCTTCAAAGTAAAATCATAGGTGAAAAATGCCGCCGACAGAAAAATTATCTTCTCCGACACCGTAAATGGTATCAGCTTGAAACGCGGACAGATGACAGAGGAGACATTGATCTACAAAAGTTATGAAGGGATTTGTTGTTTCTCAAACGGTTTCCGAATGAGAAGCCCTCAAAGTTTGTGAACCCCTGAGAAGCCCTCCCTGCCTCCCCTATCAAATGAATAGGAGCGAAAATCTCAGAATCGGACATCCTGTGACAGTTGGGCATGTACAGAGAAAACAATAACTCATATGGAGTTAAAAATGACACGGTTGGATTCCTGACAAAATTACACATAGAAGGGTCATATTTTTAGAGACATTAGGTCAAAATTGTGGCAACTATGAGGAGTTGTTTAAAAAAATTTCCACTTGGAGCGCAGCTCCTCAGAGTGATGGAATTCGAATCTGCCCTTGATGTTCACAGCTGATGATGTCACTCACTGATTGACAGGTTCACTGCAGCTGTTCTATGACACAGCAAAACTAAAGCAGGGTCTATCTGTGATCAAACTGAACCCCAAAAATACCAAAAAGAGAAGAGGTCCTTGCCCAAAGGGCAAGGACACTTCAAGACAGACAAATCACGCGCTGACATGACTGATACTTCAAACAGGAAGTCAGCAATATGCTCTTCAAAATAAAAGCTCACTCGATAATCCCCACTTTGCACAATGATTTGACCCCCCAAACAATCTCGCAGCCTGACCAAAACATACACACATGCCAAATGATGTAAAAGAACTCATAAAATGATAAAAAATAACCCCAAACATGCCAAAATGTGCTCTCTAGCACTCCCATAGACAAAAAACACTAAAATGGCTGTAACTTCCTCTAGGAATGTAGTAGAGAGATGAAACCAACATCAAACTGTTCATCTCATCAAGACCCATAAATCTCAGGGCTGACACCCATGACCACTGAGCTGATGAAATCCTCAAAATGGGGGTCAACGGGGCATGAGGGACCTGCGAGACAGCGAGGACCCGTCCAATGCTGCTTGCAGCTTTAATTAGGGTCCTCGCCCAAGGGGAAGGACCTCTTCTCTCTCCAGAGAAGAGGTCCTTGCCCGAAGGGCAAGGACCCTATTGTTCCTGCTTCGTTTCTTTCTTATTATTATTGTTCTCAAGCCGCTTTAAACCTTAATTTGACCCCCTAAACATGCTCAAAAACTCACCAAAACCGGCACACTCCTCCGGGATGCCAAAAAATTTAATAAAATGGAAAAATTAACCCCCAGCACCCCAAAATGTGCTCTCTAGCGCCACCCGGAAAAACTAAAATGGACCTCACGGACACTAGGAATGTAGTAGAGAGATGAAACCAACATCCAAATGTGCGTCTCATCAAGACCCACAAATCTCGCGCTGACACCCCTGACCTATCTCAAACAGGAAGTTGGCAATTTGCCCTTCAAAGTAAAATTATAGGTGAAAAATGCGGCCGACGGTAAAATTATCTTCTCCGACACCCCAAATGGTATCAGCATGAAATGCAGAGAGATGACAGAGGAGACATTGATGAACAAAAGTTGTAAAGGGATTTGTTGTTTCTCAAACGGTTTCCGAATGACGAGCCCTCAAAGTTTCTGAACCCCTGAGAAGCACTCCCTGCCTCCCCTATCAAATGAATAGGAGCGAAAATCTCAGAATCGGACATCCTGTGACAGTTGGGCCTGTACAAAGAAAACAATAACTCCTATGGATTTAAAAATGACACGGTTGGATTCCTGACAAAATTTCACATAAAAAAGTCATATTTTTAGAGAGATTGACTCAAAATTGTGGCAACTATGAGGAGTTGTTTAAAAAAGTTTCGACTTGGAGCGAAGCTCCTCAGAGTGATGGAATTCGAATCTGCCCTTGATGTTCACAGCTGATGATGTCACTCACTGATTGACAGGTTCACTGCAGCTGTTCTCTGACACAGAAAAACTAAAGCAGGGTTTATCTGTGATCAAACTGAACCCCAAAAATACCAAAAAGAGAAGAGGTCCTTGCCCGAAGGGCAAGGACACTTCAAGACAGACAAATCACGCGCTGACATTACTGTAATACCTCAAACAGGAAGTCGGAAATATACCCTTCAAAATAAAAGCTCACTCGATAACCCCAGCTTCACACAATGATTTGACCCCCAAAACAAGCTCACAGCCAGACCAAAACATACACACATGCCAAATGATGTAAAAGAACTCATACAATGATAAAAATAACCCCAAACATGCCAAAATGTGCTGTCTAGTGCCAACTATGGTCAAAAAACACTAAAATGGCTGTAACTTCCTCTGGGAATGTAGTAGAGAGATGACACCAACATCAAAATGTTCATCTCATCAAGACCCACAGCCGAGACCTGTCCAATGCTGCTTGCCGCTTTAATTAGGGTCCTCGCCCAAAGGGAAGGGCCTCTCTTGCTAGAGCAAGAGAGGTCCTTGCCCGCAGGGCAAGGACCCTATTGTTCCTGCTTCGTTTCTTTCTTCTTCTTATTATTAGGGTCCTCGCCCAAGGGGAAGGACCTCTTCTCTAGAGAGAGAAGAGGTCCTTGCCCGAAGGGCAAGGACCCTATTGTTCCTGCTTCGTTTCTTTCTTCTTATTATTATACTTTCGGACGCGAGAACTGTAATTTGACCCCCTAAACATGCTCAAAAACTCACGAAAACCGGCACACACCTCAAACTCGGCGAAAAATTCGATAAAATGAAAAAATAAACCCCAAATATTCAAAAATGTGCTCTCTAGCGCCACCTGGAAACACTAAAATGGACCTCACGGCCACTAGGAATGTAGTAGAGAAATGACACCAACACCAAAATGTTCGTCTCATTGAGACTCACAAATCACGCACTGACACTAGTGACCCATCTCAAACAGGAAGTTGGCAATTTGCCCTTCAAAGTAAAATTTCAGGTGAAAAACAAGCTGGACGAAAAAATTATCTTCTCCGATACCGTAAATGGTATCAGCTTGAAATGCGGAGAGATGGGAGAGGAGACACTGATGAACAAAAGTTATAAAGGGATTTGTTGTTTCTCAAACGGTTTCTAAATGACAAGCCCTCAAAGTTAGCCATGCTGAAACAGGCCTCGCAGCGCTGCCCATTGACTTCAATGGAGGACTGACAGAGCAGTGAGGGACATCCTGTGACAGTTGGGCCCTTGCAGAAAAAACGAAACAAAATTCAGCTTTAAAAGTTACATTACTGGATTCCTGACAAAATTTCACATAAAAGGTCATATTTTAGAGACATTAGGTCAAAATTGTGGCATTTATGAGGAGTTGTTTCAGATGAAACAGAGCGCAGGTCACTGACAGTGATTTGGCCGAAGGCCAAAAGTGATGGAACTCTCCTCTCTTTGATCTTCACAGCTGATGATGTCACTCACTGATTGACAGGTTCAGTGAAGGAGGGAAAAAAGACTGTGTAATACTAACCCATTATAAAGAGCAGGAGCAAGAAACACATTCAATGTTAACTGTGATATCTAAAAAGCACCAACAGATATCAAACATGTAAAATTCAGATCTTTAACCTTGAGGAGTGCAACTATAATCTGAAACAGAAAAACTAAAGCAGGGTCTACCTGTGATCAACCTGAACCCCATAAATACCAAAATGAGAAGAAGTCCTTGCCCGAAGGGCAAGAACTCTTCAAGACTCACAAATCATGCACTGACACCCCTGACCTATCTCAAACAGGAAGTCGGCAATATGCCCTTCAAAATAAAAGCTCACTCAATAATCCCAACTTCGCACAATGATTTGACCCCCCAAACAAGTTCACAGCCAGACCAAAACATACACACATGCCAAATGATGTAAAAGAATTCATAAAATGGTAAAAATTTTCTCCAACATTCTAAAATGACCTCTCTAGCACCACCTATGGACCAAGAAAAACACAAAAACAGCTGTAACTTCCACTAGGAAAGTAGTAGAGAGACCAAATCAACACCAAAATATTTGTCTCACTGAGACTCACAAATCACGCACTGACACTAGTGACCTATCTCAAACAGGAAGCCGTCAATTTGCTCTCTCAAAACAAAACATAAATAAAATATCTCCTCTGAGGCCGTAAATCTTATCAGCTTGAAAAACGGACTGATGACAGAGGAGACATTGATGATGAAACTTCAACTGTGATATCTAAAAAGCACAAACAGAAAACAAACATGTACAATTCAGATCTGGACATTCTGTTGGACATCCTCCAACCTCAAAGAGTGCAACTTTAATATAAAACAGGCAAACTAAAGCAGGGTTTGTCTGTGATCAAACTGAACCCCCAAAATATCAAAATGTGCTCTCCATCACATACTGTGATATCTCCAAAACACTAACAGATAATGAACATGTAAAATTCAGAGGAATAAAAATTCTGAGGAGGAAAAACTCATTTAAAAACAGCTAACTAAAATAGGGTCAAACTTGGATCAGACTGAACCCAAAAAATGCCAAAATATTCTCTTTAGCATCACATACTGTGATATCTTCAAAAACACTGATTACAAACATGTTAAATTCAGAGAAGTAAAAACTTGTGATACACAGGAAGGTGGCCATTTTTTCTTTCAAAGTAACACTAAGCCAGACAAAAACATTTCCTTTAAAAATTATCTCCTCCTACACTGTAAATGGTATCAGCTTGAAATACAGACAGATGAGAGAGGAGACATTGATGAACAAAAGTTATGAAGGGATTTGCTGTTTCTCAAAGAGTTTCCAAAAAAGAAAAACAACAGATAAACATATAAAACTGAAATCTATATGTGGGGAGGACCAACCTCGAGGAGTAAAAAAAGAAATATTAAAACTTGCAGATGATGTAACTCACTGATTGACAGGTTCAGTGCAGCTGTTCATTAACAATAATAATAAGAAATAGGTAATGCACACCCATTTTAAAGACACTTCAACCCAAGTTAGACCCTATTTTAGTAAAATATTAGTTAGTTATTTAGTTAGTTAAAAAATTGTGTGTGTGAGGGAGGGAGAGACAATGGGACATCGCATGGCTCATGCAGCCATATTGTTTACTATTGGACAAAGCTGCTATTTTTCAAAGAGTATGATGTCAATGTTTATTATTAACACAAAATGTGTGTGATCAAAGTAACTGTTAACTTATAAAAAAAGAGTACAAAGTGTTCATCAGCTCCTTATAACCCTTGGCGGAACATTATGTGTTTCTATAGCTAGGGTTGGACAATACATCAGTTAAGTCAATTAATTTGAATTATTTTCTGCTGCAGATTTTTAAACTAAAAATCTAGATTGATTTTTCTTAACTTGGTTCAACTTAGTCCTTAAAACTTGTTTTATTGTTTGTGTTGTGGTGTTTTGTTTTCCCAACTGTGTGCCAGATACTACCACACTTGTAAACACCCCAATCTATCAATTTAAGACCGTACATTTGATTTTTACATTAAGTAAGGTCAAAGTATTGATATGGTTTACTACTCGTTGAAGAACATTGTTATGAGTAACTGTTGAAAGCATATGATGTGGTGACTGATGTGTGTGTGTCTGTGTGTGAGGTTAAGTGTAAAGCTGAATTATTGGTAAAGGATGAGTTGTTACATGAGCTTGAGCGACTCTATTGCATGAGTGTATTACCTATCTTTGCATATATTATTTTGCTTACTTTGTATAAGGGCTGGGAAATATATTGATTAAATCCATAAATTAGAATTATATTAACAATCATCTAATATTTAATCTGTTTGATGAAGAGAGGACTAGGAGGAAAAAAATAAATGAAATCATAAACAGAGATACCTCCTAAACAATAGCACATAACAAGCACCTAATGCTGACACCTGTATGTCCACCTATCTAAAACAAGAAGGCCACAATATGGCTTTTCAAACAATTTCACTGTTGCTCAGCTGTTGTGTCACTGATTTACAGCTCAGAGCAGCTGGTCCTGTGTCTCGCTGAAGGAAGGAAAATCATAAAAACTGTGGATGAGCAAAAAACCCAATCAAAACTTAAACTGCCTGAATGAAAAAAAAAAACAAATCATGTCCCTCAGATTAAGATAACATGTGCATTTGAGAATCCTCTGTCCACGTCATGCTGGATCCTCACAGAGATGCAGGTACAGACATCAGTGTGACCGTGAGCAGGTCACAGGAGGGGGATTTCATAGAAACAGGAGAAACTGCATTTTAAATTGCATTAATGCATTAATTCAGGCTTTGAGGCAAAAACAGATTTCCACAGATTTAATTAACTCATCACAAACTTGAACAATCATTAACATTTGACAGCTGACATCTCCCCCTCATTCAGCCACTCAGGAACACGTCTGCAGGAACCTTCACTGTGAAATATTTGTCTGTTTTTATACAGAGCTGTTCAAAGCCAACTCATCATTAATTTTCCTCAATATTGCATCAGCCTACATTCAAATAAAAACCTGATTTTCCTCATCCTGAAAACTGTTATTTCAATCTAATAAATCCCATTAAAGATGTTGCTGTTCAGTTAAAAAAACTAATTGTTAGAATAAATCAGTTAGACACCCTTAAAAATATGCATGTTGAAAATATTTTAGATATATCTCTACATCACATTTATAAGAGACACCTTATTAATTCATTTTCAGACTTAAATAAGCTGCCCAAAATCAAATCCACATTTCAAGAGATTCCAGAGGTTTACAAAAACTGTGGTAGCTATTTTTGCCTGTGAGATTAAATAGGTTGATAGTCAGTCTACCCATATACATGAACTTTTATTCAACTGTGTGGCTGCAGTTATTTCTCATATCCACAAGACTGCAATTACAAATGTGAAACAAACTTTTGTTTGTCTGAAGGGGTGAAATTAGCACAGTTCGTTAATTTACAAGGAAGGGCATTTGTCTGCCTGGCTACAGATGCTTTTTTAAATTTGATATTGACCACTTTCAAAGGTGAAATCCTAATTTATTAAAAATACACTTGACAGCAGGGACCATCATTTCTTCTCCATCCAGCTTCATCATGGGGGTTAGACATTTTCCACTACCCAAACTTGAAGTGAATTAGCTTAAATGAACACACATCTGGGTGACTGTCATGTGAGGAAGACCAACAAATGTCACTCCACAGAAACTTCTCATCCTGACTCAGCTGACACCTCCATCAAAGTTTGAACACCTTATGTGGTTATGTTTGCAACTTTTCAATGAAAAACCTCATAAAATTTTAAAATTACAAAAATAGTTTGGAAAATTTCAATTCACAGTAAGGTAAGTCATTTCTTCTACACACCAACTTCATTGAGAGGTTTTAAATTGAAGTGAATTGGCTTCATTGAACACACATCACACCTCCATCAAAGTTTGACCAGGCTGCATCACTATAAACCATGAAAAATGTAACCTTTGACCTTTGTCTATCACATTACATGGAAAACATTTTAACTGTTAAAAAATGACAGACAACATTGATATTTAACACTAAATAATTTATTTTTCAAAACAGTTAATTACATTTAAATGTTAATGATTTCTTGATTACATCTACTTTCAGTTACTTTAGTTATCTGTACATTTTTCTTGTGAATTTTCTCCTTAATATAAAAAAGTTAGTCAACATAAATATTTAGAAAAATTAATTTTTAAGAATAACTCCAGTAACACTAATTAGCAATCGAAAGACGATGATTCTTTCTCTTCCGTCAAACTAAAACAAAGACATCTAACATTTTTTATTTTAAAGTCCTGGACATTAATACTTTGACTACAGTTCATACTTTGGCACAAAGACTAAAAACACCCTTTGCTTGGTATTTAAAAATTTCTCGCTGCTCATCTCATTGGGGATGGGGAGGTTGGGATCGCTGTAGCGTCTTGGACCAGTTTCACCTCAGAGAAAACAAAGAATAATTTTAGAACAAAATCATCTGACTATGAACACTGTCAACAAAAGTAACTATATACACAGATTTTCAACAATCTATCTAACATTGATTAACAACACCACTGCTTTGTACAAAAGTTTCAGAGGGATAGGAGAGAGATAAAAGACTGGAGGACAGGAAGTGGAGGAGAAAACATGGAAAATGACAACAACAGCAACAATAACAACAACAACAATAACAATAATAACTTTTTAAAAATGACAATATTAACTTCTTTAAGAAACTGTCCTGTCCTGGCAGTCAGGCATACAGAATGAGGAATCTAATGCCTTTTGGTGCCAGAACAGATTTACTGTTACTTCATGGTCACAAACATCAACAGTTTTCATTGGAACTGTTGAAAGTGAAGCTGATGAAGATTTAAGAGAACTACACTGAAACATGAACATAATGAACACATATATACATTTAAAACACACAGAAACCAACAGTTAATGTGTAGCAAGCAAAGACAATTATCTAAAACCACCATTAGCTGAGACACTTGATTATCTGAATTCCCCACCTACATGATGAACATTTAATTAAACACTGCTGATTGACACGTGATTAGTTTAATTAAGTACCATGCCATGATTACAATCTCATCATTGGAAATACACATAATTTACTGACAATAAATACATATACCTCTATAATCTCGCCACATATTAATATAATAAATAGATAAATATAATAGATATATAAATACAATAAATATACAAGTTGAAATCCACAAACAAACACATTAACGGCTAAAATATCAACACGATCTTCACTATGCAAGTGGGCAGACTCTACACTAAAATACTAAACTACAACCATGGTGGTAGCCAAAATACACACCATGAACAATGCAACACACTACACAACAGTTTCCTCTTTAAACCCCATAGATAAACACAACTAACACAACAGCACCTAAATTTGCACCATGACACGGCGATGTAGCTGTTTGACTCATCAGACAAAGAACTCACACTGCCACTGTGAATTTTTGTCTGCCTCCTTTGCCAAACCAACAACACTAAACCTGATCTGAATCAAACTCAGCATCCAACAACTCCTCTAAATCATCTGCATCAAAATATTCCTCTACCTGCCCCTGATCATCTTTAACTCTAAAACTACACAGAATTCCTTCATGATCACTGAAGTAAGTGGGAATCACTGCACAATCCACATCATACTGTGTTGTTTTAACATAAACGTGATCAATCAATGTCCCCTTCTCTGTGGTTTCCTCTGTTACTCGCTGCCTAAATCCTTTTGAGCCCATGAATTTACAAATTGATGATTTTTGTAAAATGTTCTCATTAAAATCTCCCATTATTACAATTGTGTTACTGATTGGATTTAACCAATCAAGTAACTTCCCCAGATTGTCTTTGAATACTGAATTTGGATAACATGGTGGACGATAAATCACTGCCAATAGGATGTTCAGTTTGACACACAGGCACACCAAACACTCCAGATTTAAATCAGGTACCTGCAGAATCTCACAGTCCAAATTATCTTCACTGTATAAACCAACTCCACCATGTTCTAGCTCCTTAAGCTCTAACAATTTGGCATGACTGCTGCTGCTGTAACACACACCACGAGGACGGCTGTGGAAAGTGTAACCATCAATTTGGACACTGTGCAGTGAGGACTGTGCAGTGAGCCACGTTTCTGTGACAGCATAACAGTTAAGCTGTAAATGCTCTGTGCAAGACACCAGATCCACCACATGGCGGCCTAAACTTTGAACGTTCATTAGATACACAGAGAAACTGTGTGCATCTAATGAAGGTTTGTGCTGTCCAATTAAAAATGGAGGCATGGCTGCTAATGCCTCCTTTATGGTAGCCTTGCAGTAAATGGCCTTCTCTTCAAAATCCCTGATGATCAGTCCAGACAAAGCTCTAACACGACTCAGTGCTACATACGCCTGCCCAGGTGCAAACACCTTCTCAAACGAAACTACAGCCTGGTCTACAGTTAAGCCCTGTACTTTGTGTACAGTAGACGCCCACGCTAACCTGAGAGGAAACTGAACACGCAGACCCCCCCACTTGGTGGCCCTCTCCTGCTCTGGATCAATAGCAGTAGAATCCCTGCATTCTACTGCTGCATGTGCACGCTGTCTCCTCCTCTGTGAGCCAATCTTAGGGTCATCAAATTTAACATAAACTGTTCGAGGAAACGTGTCGTCATCATTATCAAAATCGATCTGAGTGACTGTGCCACATGCTCCATTGACCAGACCATCCCCAACATCCACGTTCTTACAAAGCATGACACGCGCGTTCCTCGCCAAACTCAAACGCTCCTGCAAACATGTGTCTGATGCTGCACTATGATGCCCGGTCATCTTCTCCAATTTGCCTGTTTTGCTACTGTTTTTGTAGTCCTGAGCATCAATGTTCACATAATCAGGACACATGGCAAAGAGCTGCTCGAGGTTGTGCTCAGACACTTGCCTATTTGTCGGGAGAATATGCAAGGCTGAGCTCTGCTCCCCGGTCTCACGAGACTTTAAAATTTGGACATCGCTATCTAACAGGGGTGTGTCCTTGGAGCGCACTCTCAACCTATTCAACAATCCAGCAAACACACTGTCCTTCTGCCTAACTACTGTGGTCAACTCCACGATGCTAAAGTTGCACCACAGATCCACACCAATGGGACAGCTATACAGAGGCTTCCCTTTAACAGGAGGCAACTGATAGAAGTCTCCAACAGCTATGACACTAACACCACCAAAAGGGGAAAAGTCACCTGTCTGCCTAATCTGCCTCAACCTGCCATGAACATAAGCCAGCAGACTGTGATCAACCATGCTGATCTCATCGATGATTAGAATTTGGAGGTGACCCAATTCAGCTCTGAGAGAGTTTAGTTTCTCCTCACCTAAAGGGGTGTAGGGTAAACTAGCCTGTTTGCCAATGCCAAATGTGTGATGAATTGTTGCTGCATTTAAATTGTATGCAGCGATGCCCGTAGGAGCAGCTAACAAAACACAGACATCATCTGGTTGATCACACAGTGCTGACAGCAGCCTCCCTGCCTCGTACTGAATAGCCCTGATTAAATGACTTTTCCCGTGCACCTGCTCCACCTGTGATAAACACCTGCAGAGGCTCTGGGTTTTTGCCCATCACCTTCTGCAAACACCAATGTCTCACCTGATAGAAAACAGCTAACTGTGTCTCATTCAGAGACCTGACCAAACACAGACCCTCACTACGAGACATGATGTTTCTCTTCTCTAACTTCACCACCTGTTTAGCACTAACAACCAAATCTGGAATGTTCTCTAAACCTTCCACTAGCTGCTCTCCCTCTATCTCTGCTGCCTGCTGCAGCCTCTTCTCCTCTAAACACTCGAGGCGCTCCACCTCCTGCTCGGGACAGAGCTCACCCCACGCATCTTCATCAACCCCATTGAGCAGCTCAGCGATCTCCTGAGCTCGCTCAAAGTCCTCACAGTCAAATTCAAATTTGGCCCTATTCTCGTCGACCACGGCCTGCACCGGATGCACGGAGCTGTCACTAAACGTCACCTCCCCGTCCTTATAGAACTGACTAAACAGCTCAAAGCCCTCAGGTTTGAGGTCTGAGTCAGCTCTATAAGGAAGGAACAACTGCAGCAGACTCTGGAAATGAGCCTCCTCCTGCTTCTCTAAGTTAAAACGCATGTACCTCACCACCGCAAACTGAGATCGTGTTCTCCTCAGGATGAAGCCCAGGTCATTTTTCAATTTGATTGCATTTTTGGGTTTTTCATTCCTGTAGAGAACACGATACTCTGACGCAAACGTAGCCATACACATGTCACTAAACACCTGATCGTCGGGCCTGTTCCTGAACCTGTCCACTATGCTCGTCATCCACATATCCTCTGACCGAAGATCATGTGATGACGCCCTGTGCTGCAAAACACTGAGAGGTAAACTCATCTTAACTACGTTGCTCCCTGTTGGCACAAACACAACCTTTCTGGAACACTCCTTCAGATGCATGGACGTTAGCCTGTACACTGCCTCCTGGGCGCAGACGTCTCTGTGGTGTAAATATACACTGCCGAGCTTCTTCAAGCTTTCTCTAGCAGAGAGATTTCCCTGTTTTGAAGCTTCTTTTTGGGCATTGCTCAATAAAAGGCCAATTTCTCTCTCTGACTTCGTAATGTACGAGATGATGTAGATCACGACTGCGTAGGCGTCAGTGACAAAGCTAAGGTCCATGTTGGCGTTCCAGCACTTCAACAACTTCCTACTGTACTGATTGACCCAAACACTGTTTACCTCTCTCCGATACACTACCTTAGTCTTCTTCTCTAAACGCCTGTACGCCAGCTCAAAGATCTCCTGATTGATGCTCAGACTCGCAAACAACTCCTCTACACAAGCAGCAGGCACCTCCTTTTCCACTGCTTCCTTCAAAGCTGTCAAAATCGCCTGTGCTACATCTTTTGGAATTTTAACGTCGTCTTCAAAACACTTACAGACTGGCTTGTTTTTTGAATCAGAACCCTTCTCTGTGCCACGTGCCTTTTTCCGATCACACGTGCACTCTTTCATGTGACAGATAAACGTCCGCGCTGAAACAGGTTTTGGGAAATTGAAACGACATTTCGTCTTCTTGATCCTACATGTTTTTGCATGTCGTTTGGAGTGTGTTTGAACCGATGTCACAATGTCCAATAATGTGTCATCGTCAGAGGGCAACTCACACGTGACGTATTTATCTATGAAAGCAACGACCTCCTCATCTGTGTTCTTACCAATTTTAGGAGCGCCCTCAATCCAAAACAAACAGTGAACATGAGGAGAGCCGCGCTGCTGAAACTCAACCCTATGAAAATGATCGACGATTTTGCCAATTGGTTCAGCTGGAGACATGAGAACTGCTTTCAGAAAACAGTGCCATCTGTAATCAAACATCCTCGCAGCAGTCACCGGATTACGACGCAACAACTGACATCTGTCTGCCCACTCCAAATCCTCCACCGTCTGCATCCTGCCCTCCTGTTTAAGGATGCTGGTCAGCAGGTTCTGCCAGCGCATATCAGCAGACGAAAACGAACAAAACCACGTCGGGATCCCTAACTGACGAACACAAGCCATCACCTCCTTCTGAACTGACTGCCAAAACGCCGGAGTCCCTCTAATTGGTCTCAGGAACTTAAAACCATCATCAAACTCTAACAACTTTTTCAAAGCCTCTTCATCCTTTAACATACTCTGTGTGATCCTCTGAGACCTCTGACCTACTTTGCCCTTACGCAACGCCACAGAAACACTCGACACCACCCGATCTAACTCTGACATATACTGAGCAAAAAAGATATACTCTACATTACGCGCGAAACGACCATCAGCGTGCATAACCCTATTGTTAAAATAACGCGTCAACGTCAAATAAGAAGGCCGACTATCATGGAAAGTCTTATCACCACGCGGAAACAACACCGGGAAACATTTAGCCTCATTCGTACGGTCAGAAAGCATTTTCACTGGACAATTTCCCTCTGCAGGCGCAATATTCACAATATCCTCAAAATACTGATCTAATGCTTCCTGACCAATATCAACAGGCATAAGACAAGTGTCCTGAAACATGCAGTGCTGTTGCCTGTCATGTAACATTTCATCTTGTATTATTTCTGATGATTCCTCAACATTCTCAGCTAATTTAGCCTTTATCTTCGGCTGATCATCTCCCTGAGCACTAACCTCACCCTGTCCAACAATCTGGTCTACAACACCACCAATCTCACCCTGTCCAACAACATGCTCCACAACACCACCAACCTCACCCGGTCCAACAAGATGCTCTGCCACAGCACCAACCTCACCCTGTCCTACAACCTGCCCTACCACAGCTTCATCCTCACTAGACTCTGCCTCTTCCTTTTGTTCATCGTCAATCCTACAGAACTCATTAACCCAATCCTCATTAAAGTCAATATCAGCATAAAGGGCATTTGTCCTCTTTAAATACTCTAGCGCCTGTCTTACACGTAAAGTATCGACAAACTGATACTCATAATGCCCTTTATATGTCAGCTTACGCTTCAACTTGACCTGCACTAACGACCCCTCCATACTGGACCGGGGCAACACACGAGTTGACTGCACGATGTCGGCTGGAACACATGTCACAGGTCCATGCACTCCATTCTGCCCACCTTTAGGCAGTGCCAACATCTTCATAAACGGGATATGCAACGCAATCAAATGCTGCTCTAAGCTGTTCAAACATCCCAGTTCAGGTGGAATGGGATCCAGCTCCAGGTTATTGATCCAGCACTCAGCTGGCATCTCACCTTTTCTAATCTTAGCATCACACGTGTAACAAATCCAAAGGTCACCTCTAGATACAACCAACTGACAGGGTACAGCACATTCATCATTACAACGATGCAAATAACACTCACTAATGCACCTCTGTGCAAGATCAGCTGTTACTACACTTGTGCTGTAAACTCCCCTCTCACAACTAACAACCTGATATTTAAAGAACGACCTATGACAAACACTGCACACAAAATCCGGACCATCTCTGACCTTTTCTAGAAACTCATTCATGACAAAATCAAAATCTTTCAACTGCTCTACCTTCTGTTCCCTGCTCAACCTAACACGACCAATAACCTGCTGCTTATGCTCTAAACTATTATACTTAGTCTTACTTCCTTTTCTACTCCTCTCTTTCACTTTCTCCCTATGCTGGACACTGCCGCTGTATTTAACCATACTTCTAGATTTAATTTCTTCTCTGTGCTCGATGCTGTCTTTATATTTCCTATCGCTCATCGCTTTCACCCTCTCCCTGTGCTCAGTGCTATCTCTATATTTATCTACACTCATCGCTTTAACTCTCTCCCTGTGCTCAGTGTTATCTCTATATTTTTCTACACTCATTGCTTTAACTCTATCTCTGTGTGACATTTTTTGACTATACTTTTCTATGCTCCTTAACTTTTCCTTTTCCCTAAATATCACATTTTCCTGATATATCTTTCTAAACCTTAACTGACGTCTCTCCCGAAGCAACATGTTCATTTTCTCCTGTGTCCTCAACTTACGCCTAAGATACTTTGACCTTATAGAATGTCCACCTGATTCTACCTTCCTACCGTCCTCTACAACCTCGGTATCTAAACCTGTATCTGAAACTTCAGTGCCATCACTGCATATAACTGCTGTTTCCTCACTATCTACAACCATAACATCTGAACACCTCGCCCTAAAGCTATAACCTGACACATCCCTCACTTTACAATAACCATAACAGCTCTGCAGTCCAGGCTCATAAACACAAACAACATTCTCAAAATGTTTCCCTAAGATATTCTCCAAATAAATACACTCTGCAGACAAACACTCACTGCTACAGCTGTACTTCAGCCAACGACCATCATAAAACGCACATGCGCTAACACCTAACAAATCTGCTGTAACCTGAATTTCCACCTCTGTGGCCCAAGTGTTGACATTTCTCATCCTGGACTGCTGAATGTACTCTAACACCGATGAGTACTCACTCCTAATGATGCTGCGATACCTATCTGCATTCCTCTCTAGCTCTTTACAAACTGCCAGCCTGATCTTACGATGGTGCTTCTGTGAACCACTCACAGCCTGAGAGATGGCTCTGAAAAAGCAGTTACCATCGGCTACAATCCTCTCATTTCTACAAGGAACCCCTAACAATCCAACACGTGTGGACACCGGTCCACCAACCTTCACAAACTCCATATCAAAACTGCTGCACAAAGCCTTACAGACATCTACACTGAGAGGATGGAAGACCAGCTCTGCATTTCTAACATTACTAACAAACTCTACATCTAAATTCGCCTCACTAACATCAAACCGCTTTGATTTTTTTGACATATGAGTGTCGCTGCTCCCATCACTGCCCAAAGACGACACTGAAATGCCCGAAAGTGCTGGACTCACATCTACACTAACACAATGCATAGGCACACAAGTACCTGCAGGAACCACATTAATTGACCTGCCCTCACTGACAACACTAGACTCTGGTGCTGGAGCAGTACTCACCTCTGTGACGCTACTCTCCACAGAAACACCAGACAACACTGGACTCACATCAACACTAGGAAGAGGGGACTCCTCTTCATTTCTAACGGCTTTATCAATCCCTACATCTGACTTTGCCTTTCTAACCTTTGACTTCTTTGATTTCTTGGACATATGTGGCAATGCTGGACTGGTCTCTACACTAACATCTACACTGAGAGGAGGGAAGTCCTCATCGTATGTCAAAGGATTAACAACCACTACATCTGAATCTACCCTTCGAACACCGAATCGCCTTGATTTCTTCGACATATAAGTTCTAGAAGAAATGCTACGCTTCTTGCCATCAGTAACACTCGGTCCTGCCTCTGAGCCACTGCTCACGACACTGGCATAAGACCCCACAGAAATGCCTGACAGTGCTGGACTGGCATCTAAACTACCACAATGCTCAGGAACAACACTAGACTCTGGTGCTGGAGCAGTAGTCACCTCTGTGACGCTACCCTCCACAGAAACACCAGGCAGCACTGGACTTGCACCCACACTGACAGAGATGCCACACAGTTCAAAGAGCCTCTCCCCTGAACTGAGACTGTCAGCCAAACGACAGATGTAGTGGTGCAGGTCATCCAGGCACGCAAAATGCAAAACCACGCTTGTACCGTTACAGTGTGACAAGCCAACGTTACTGCGTGAGTGACTGTCGACCACAGCGAACCGTCCATCCTCACAGATGATGGCAGAAGTGTTTCCACACATTGTCAGTAGACATGTGCTGTACTGACTGAAGATCCTTTCAAGTCCGTTACGCAAACTGATGAACACACCGCTGTCGATGTGTTCACCCTCAGTCACGCCTACATCCCCCAACACAGTGTCACCAAAACCAAACCGAACAACCTCATCATCTACCACCAACTGCTGTGGCAAATCTGGAACAGACAGCAGATTTGTCACATGGCTAAACACACCAAGGTCACGCAAACTAGTGTAAAGCTCATCGCCCAAAACCAACACGCGATCCAGCTCACGACTCCCCCAGGAAAAAACACTGCTAAATGTGTGTTTGGCTAAGCTGACCAACGCTATAGCCATACACTGCAATCCCCCGTACACAAAGCGCCTGCTCCCCTGGTGAAACGACCCGCGCACAACCTTTGCTAGCCTAACGCCTCTCCTACCCTCAGTCTTTGCTACTACATCATTACTGTCAGAATCTAAACGAACATCAGCAATGCAAACATTAGGAAAAAAAACGTCCTTAGCTTTGCTGATCTTCTGTGGCCTCTGGGTTCCCTCGGGCACGGCAGAGCACGTTGCAGCGACCTCCTCCACGACGACCTCCTCCGCGACGACCTCCTCCGCGACGACCTCCTCCGCGACGACCTCCGGGACCTCCTGGGCTGCTGCCTCCGCCTGACACAAATCAAAACCAAAGTTTAACTGCTTAACAAACCAGGAGAACAAATGCAATTTTCACCACAAGTCACATATTATGTTAAACAAATACATGCCTGCTGCTGGACTGGACTGGGACTGGAGGCAGACTCCGTCACCTGGGCAGGTGAAGGTGTTGCCACCACCTACAAAGAACAGAAAAAGAAAAAAACATTAAAATAATGCAACTCATCAAAACATGTACCACACCTCATCAGTCTCTCTCCACAAAACAATAAAAAAAGAAAAAACACACCTGCCGCTTCCCTCCTCTGCGCTTCGTGGCAACACCTCGTGGCCGACGCTTCACAGGGGAAGCCTAGAGGAAGAAAAACAAACCTTTGTAACAGCTGTCTACCACTTCTGTTCTCAACTTTTTCAGACATGTGACTTGTGTGCACTTTACCTGGCCAGCTGGTGGCTCAGCGGTGCAGCCAGAGCCAGAAGAAGGACTAACCTTCTCCATAGCATCCAACATGTCACCGCTGAACCACACAGGGTTGGGCGGGATGACAGACCGAACCACAGCAGGTGCAGTCTTGAAAACAAAGACAAACAGAATTGTGTTAATAACATTTTACATGCAGGCTCAGCACAAAACTATTAAACAATTACTCAAAAAAAACACATTACCTTGCCCTCCCTTCCAACCACAGTCCACTCCCAGGGGTCGCTGTGACGTGGCACGGGGACGTGTCCTGTCACAACTAGCCTGGGAGACACCGTGGCACGCGGCGATGTCCGGGGGGACACCGTGGGCGTGGGCGGAGGTGGTGCCAGCTGCTGCAGGGCGGCGTCCCACAGCAGCTCCACCAGGATGGGGGTGCCATCGGTGTCGCTGAGGTGCACCTGAAAAAAGTCCAACACAGAAGACATTTCCCTTCATTAGTGTATCTGACACTGAAGAAAACATCCAACTCCAACTGCCATGACAATAAAGTAAGATGTACTCACGCCGTCGGGGCACCACAGCTCCAACCGATGGAGAGGGAGGTGCTCTGCCACAGACACGTAAGGGAGACCTGACACAAATGTCACAAAGCACAAAAAAAAACTTTAAATACTCAAAGTCTGATTTTACATCAGTGTTAAATTACATATGGGCATGCATTTACATGTAAATGATCATTAATGCATACGGTCACATTTAAAAAAAAATCTCATTTCTCAAACATTGCAGCAGATATGAAACAAGCTCAACTTAAACATACCCATGCTGCGACACGGTGAAACTCCTGACGAGCGCCAGCTGCAGGCCCGGCTCGATGTTTAGGCGTGGAGGGAAGTCCAGCACGAACACCTTACAGAAAAACTTTGGTCATCAGATCACGTTCATGTCTCCAAAATAAGTGCATGACAAAACAACAGCTGCTTACAACAGTTTTGCTGCCACAGAACCAAACAATCAACAACAACAATAAATTGAAACCTGAACACACACCTTGGGCCAGCGGCTGCAGATCGAGGTCAGGAGAGCACCGAAGTCCAACGCTGCCTCACCAACTGTCCGGCTAGCTGTGAGGTTGTTGCTCGGGGCAACCACGCAGACGGCGTCCGGGGTCCACGGGAGATCAGCATGCATGGCCTCTGTCCTCAGCTCGGCGGCCGACGCACCTGGAACAGACAGAAAAGCAAAGGACACAGGACCTACCGGCATGGGCACAAAGTCGTCCACAATGGCCCGGAGGTGGGAGTCTCCAACGACGAACACCAGCTGCAAAAACAGAGACACTGCTTTACAACAGAGGAACCAACCGTGACACTGTACGAGCTGCAGTTTCTATGTGAAACAGAAAAACTAATACCTTCTGGTCCGGACGATGCGCTGGAGAGACAAACTTCCGGGTCCGGTGGGTCAGCTCGGAAGTTTGCCATCTCCGCGTACGATGGCGGTACCCCGTACCGCGCCCTGTTTCGTTGAGGTTAAAGTCAGACAGAACATCATTAGAGGATAATTGACCTAAACAATATCAGTGAAAGATCTGAAATGCGAGCTTGACACATACGGGCGACGAACTCCGGGACAGGCGCCAGGGCGGTCCAGGGGTGCCCCTCTGCCCTCCTCCTCTTCAGGGCTTGAGCTCGGCGGTGGCCCTTCGCACGCGGCATCTAAACGTGAAAACAAAAAAACATTTTTAGTCAACGCTCAGAGAAAAAGCAGAACAACTGGAATCTGAATCTGTGCCAGTTATACTCACAAGCCTTTACGTAGCAATGTTTAACCTAACATTGAAATACAGAAATGTTTGAACTCACCTTGGTTGAGGGAGAGTGTCTGTGTGTGTGTGTGTGTGTCTGTCTGTTTGTGTGTCTGTGTGTGTGTGTGGATGTGTATAGAATCAGTCAAAATGTGTGCAGACTATTACTGTGTCTAGGTGTTTGTTTATTGAATAGATGTATCTGTGTGTAAAAATGTGTGTGTGTTCTGGATCAGAAGATCACAGATGTAGAGCAAACAACCGCAGTCACCAAAGCAGGGGGGTACCAGATTGCACAGCCAAGAGTTGGGAATCTACAAATCAATAAGATCAATTAAAATTAGTTTCATGGAAACATCTGATCAATAATTTATCTCATTTAAGAAACAAATTAAAGCCTAAACATGTGCCTACGCAAAACTTGAAAAGGTCTAAAAACATTTACATTTTCAGTCATTATATTTTTAACATCGCAATAACTTGTGATTGGAGTAAGTTGAAAGAAAAACTCCATTTTTTAATAATAAAATTAATTTTAACTAATCAACTTAATTGACTTATAGTCCTGCCTGAGCTGTAGGAAAATTTTAACCTAAATTTTTGACAAAACTTCTTGACAGAATCAATTAAATTAATCTTAGCATAGTGGTTAAGAAACAAACTAACATTAGCATCACACATTTGCTCTCTTAAAAAGATATGCTGGCTGACAAAACATTGCCCAACTATGATGGAGAAACAAAAATGAGTCTATGTCAGGAGCTAAGCTTTACCAGCACAGAAAATGCAGCACAGATGCAAAGAGAGGGCCACAAACAGACACACATTCACACCCAATGCAGAGAGTAAAGTAAAGTGTTTGCAAATGTTCAGCATGAAAGCAAATCATGCTGATTAATCCAAATCCATCAAATAAACGCTTGACTAAGTTAATATACACTTCTCTCACAACAGATGGAAAACACACATCTTGATCACACCATTTATACCGTTATGACAACAATACCATAACATTAATACTGTCTATTTTTATGAACTTTATCTGCATCAAATACTTCATTACATGCAATGCAAAAACAAATCATGCACACAGACACCTGCACACACATGCACAGAGATCTACAAGAAGACATGTCTTCACATTAAGTGCTTTTCAGCCATAATGACAAGGACAAATCATCTCACAAACATGACTACTAAGAAAAAAATATATTTTCCAAAAAACACATGCATTCTCAAAATACAGAACATCAACATGACACCTGAAGTAAGCCGAACTGCTCTAAACAAAGACAACAACTCTACATTACAAACTAGGGCTGGAGTATATTATTAATAATAAAGCCCCATCTTTTTTTGCCACATCACTCAAATTAAATTAATTAAATTGATTAATTTTTCCCTCTCAAAAAAGGAAAATAATAGACATAGACAGGTTGTCTATGAACTATCTATGTCGCTGAAGACGCAGAAATTTTCACTGTAAATTAACATCAAAGTCTTTAAAAATATTCATTACAAAAAACTATAGCAAGCCTTTGGAAGTTCTTGACAGGCCTATACTCATGAAAACTAACTTTTCATTATTAATAATTTTAAACACTGCACCCACTTACAAGTATTAACGCATTATATTGTGATTTTATAGTTTTTTTATCTCCTGCAAAAAATAATTCTAATTATTCAATTTTATCAATATATTTCCCAGCCCTAACACAAACTAATACAAATAATATACACAGACATCTGTATTAACACTGACTCAACATCACACACAGAAACACACGTCAGTGATCACGTATATGCTTTCAACTTTCACTATAACAAATAATGTTCTTAAAGAACAGTTAAAGACCTCATCAATACTTTGACCTGACTTAATGTAAAAAAAAAAAATGTACTGCCTTGAATTGAAGGTTATGGGTGTTTAGAAGTGCGGTTGTGTTAGTGACAAAATCTAGCATCATGTACATCACTATAAGGCATTGGTGTCTAAGCTTTGTTTGACTGTGACACACAGTTCAGAAAACACAACACAAACATTACAACAACTTTTAACTGCTAGGTTGTACCAAGTTAATCAAAATAAATCTAGAGTTTTAGTTGATTAATCATCTGCTGACAATAATTCAAATTAATTAATTTAGCTGACATATTTCTTAGCCTTAGCTGTAGAAAATATTTGTCTTAAATTTTTGACTTAACTTCTACACAGAATATTTTATCTTGACACTATGGTTAACAAACTAGCTAGCACAAGAATCACACATTGGTTCTCTGAAAAAATGTGATAGATGATACGATATCATTCAACTACGATGGAGACACAAAACTGAGTCTCACAGACACACAAAGATCTTCCAAAATGTTTTCACAAAAACAGCTGGGAAGTTTTCTCCCAAAATTGCTAGGAATACTAATCTTACAAACATGACTTCACAGCACACAAGTTTTGTAAAACAACAGCTCTCAAAAAACACAGACAACAGTAACACAGCCCCCGATGTCTGCTACACTTCTTAAGTCACAGACACAACAACTCTACACTACAAGCTGAGCCAAATAATACACACAGAGATAAAACACACTCATGCAATAGAGTCCTTCTAACTCAGATCATCACTAAAAAACTCCAAAAAATACATAATGGACAGAAAATTAAACCAATTACTTTCACTTCACACTATCAGACACCCACATCAGTCATCACGTCATATGCTTTCAGCTTTTACTCATAACAAAATATTTTTCTTCAATGAAGAAAGACCTCATCAATACTTTGACTGTACTTAATGTAAAAAAATAAAGAAATATAAATCTGGATTTTTAGCTTAAAATCTTATGCAGAAAGTAATTTAAAATCAATTTATTTAACTCTTGTTGTATTTAGCTGTATCCATAGCCCTAGCTATAGAAACAATAAATATCCAAGAATAATAATTAAGGAGCTAATGAACACTTTGCACTGTTTGTAAAAAGTTAACAATTACTCCTATCACATATATTTTGTGTGAATAATTAACAATAAAATAACTTTTATGTATAACCAAATATAATGTTCTTCAAATAAGAAAAGTTAAATACCATGTTCATACTTTGACCTGAGTCAATGTAGAAAATGAATTTACTGCCTTAAATTGATAGTTTGGGGTGTTCAGAAGTGTGGTTGTGTTCATTAGAGAATCTGGCACCATTTACATCAATGTACAGCATTTGTGTGTGTCTAAGTTAACACCCCCCACACAAACTTTATAATAAATTACAAACACTAGTTGGTACCAAGTTCAGAAAAATAAATCTAGATTTTAGTTTTTCAATCATCTTCAGAAAATAATTCAAATTAAATGATTTAACAGATATATTACCCAGCCCTAGCTGTAAAACCCCATAATGTTCCTCCAAGGATAATAGTTAAGGATCTAAAAAATACTTTGTCCTTTTTTTAACACTTACTTTGTAACATAACTACAATATCTTACAACCAATAGTTGGTACCAAGTTTAGAAAAATAAATCTAGATTTTAGTTTTATAATCATCTGCAGAAAATAATTCAAATTAATTGATTTAACTGATATATTACCCAACCCTAGCTGTAAAACCCCATAATGTTCCTCCAAGAATAATAGTTAAGGAGCTAAAAATCACTTTGCACTGTTTTAAAAATGTTAACAATTACTTTGATCACACATATTTTGTGTTAATAATTAACAGTGATATCATAATCTTTGTAAAATGGCTGCTCATATCAGCTTTGTCTAATAGTAAACCACATGCTGCATGATGATGTCATATCTCTTTGTCACTTCCATCACACACAAAAAAAAGTTCCCGCCTTTGGTAGCCTCTGTCAAAACTCAACCAATCACTGGAAGCTCCTCTAAAAACTGGGCGGGGCTTAATGGATGTAAACTGCCCACTAAATGGCTGACAAACTGTCTAAACTGCATAGCAACAGCTCTCTGCTTAAGGCCAAAATACACAACCACTGGATCCACAGAATTAAATTCACTTCATAAACAGACAAAAGTAAACTCAGAGCAACTCAGTATTTAAAAAATAGAGACATCTGACACAGACATAACAACTCTACACAAAAAAATGAAGCCAAATATCACCCACAGAGATATGGATAAACACACACTCATCAATAAAGTCCCTCTAACTCTGATCATTACTGAAAAACTCCAGAATAAAGAAATGAGATAAAATTAAACCTATTACTTCAGCATCACACACAGACACACACATATCAGTCAGCACATCATACACTTTCAGCTTTTCCTCATAATAACATTTTGTCTTTAATGAAAAATACTTGAAGACCTCATCAATACTTTTACTGTATTTAATGTAAAAATTAAGGTAAGAAATATAAATCTGGATTTTTAGTTTTAAAATCTTAGGCAGAAAATAATTTCAGTAATTTATTTAACTTTTGTTCCACAGCCCTAGCTATAAAAACAACTAATATTCCTCCAAGAATAATAATTAAGGAGCTAATGAACTTTAGCATCATGCTCTATTAAAAAGTTCCTATCAGCTCTGTCTAATAATTAATAATATGGCTGCATTAATCATGGCATGCTCCTTTGTCTCCTCAAAGCTACACAGAATTTAGAAAAAAAAATAAACACATGATCTGTGTCACCTACACTGCTGAAGACTCAGAGAAACCAAATGATGTCCACACACACCATCACAGACAGATGCTCTGACTTCAGTGTGTCTCAGTGCTTAAACAACGGCTAACACAACATCTCATTAGCTCAGGCCTGCTCATCAGGACACAGACACACAACTGAACCACAGCACAAACTAAGCTCAACAACACAGGCACACAAACCTCACACACTCTCTCATTCAATAAACTCATCCATCTTAATATGACACAAAGGCTAGTGTGCTAACACGAAGCTAACACAGAACAAAGACCGAGTGCTACATAACATTAGCATATGTTTAGCATGGGAGAACAGATCATGAAAATCAGCCAAAAATCCATCAAAACGTTTTAAAATCCACAAAATACGTATCATGCTACCATAAATATATGTATTTATTTATTTTAAAGGTAATCAATGCCCTTGGAGTGAAGTTTATCAAACAATTGTCTCAACATGACACAAGAACTAACAGCTAATGTGGCTAACCCAAAGCTAACAAAGGCCAAGTGCTCCATAACATTAGCATATGATTAGCATGGGAGAAAAAATCAAGCTAATAGACTAAAAACCAACAAAAACGTTTTAACATCCACCAACATTAAATCTTACTATCCTAAATATGAATATATTGATTTAGATGTTTTTACAGGACATTCATTGTCTCAGGATTAAAGCTGATCACAAATACACACTTCACAGAAAGTTCTAGAAAGTTTAAAATTTCAGCACAGAGCAGCAAAAAGTTACAAATACAAGTTAACTGTTATTACATTTTAAACTAAACATTGTTTAATCTTAATCAACCAAAATTATGTTCTTCAAATAAGAAAAGTTAAATACCATGTCCGTACTTTGACCTGAGTCAATGTAAAAAATGAATTTACTGCCTTAAATTGATAGTTTGGGATGTTCAGAAGTGTGGTTATGTTCATTAGAGAATCTGGCACCATTTACATCAATGTACAGCATTTTTGTTTGTCTAAGTTAACACCCCCCACACAAACTTTATAATAAATTACAAACACTAGTTGGGAACCAAGTTAAGAATAATAAATCTAGATTTTAGTTTTTCAATCATCTGCAGAAAATAATTCAAATTAATTGATTTCACACATATATGACCCAGCCCTAGCTGTAAAACCCCATAATATTCCTCCAAGAATAATATTTAGGGAGCTAAAAATCACTTTGCACTGTTTTTAAAATGTTAACAATTACTTTGATCACACATATTTTGTGTTAATAATTAACAGTGATATCACAGTATTTGAAAAATGGCTGCTCATATCAGCTTTGTTCAATAGTAAACAATATGCTGCATGATGATGTCATATCTCTTTGTCACTTCCATCACACACAAAAAAAGTTCCCGCCTTTGGTAGCCTCTGTCAAAACTCAACCAATCACTGGAAGCGCCTCTAAAAACTGGGCGGGGCTTAATGGATGTAAACTGCCCACTAAATGGCTGACAAACTGTCTAAACTGCATAGCAACAGCTCTCTGCTTAAAGCCAAAATACACAACCACTGGATCCACAGAATTAAATTCACTTCATAAACAGACAAAAGTAAACTCAGAGCAACAAAGCATTGAAAAAATAACAACATCTGATTTCTGCCACACAGACATAACAACTCTACACTAAAAAATGAAGCCAAATATTACCCACAGAGATATGGATAAACACACACTCATCAATAAAGTCCCTCTAACTCTGATCATAACAGGAAAAACTCCAGAATAAAGAAATAAGGGAGATAAAATTAAACCTATTACTTCAGCATCACACACAGACACACACATATCAGTCAGCACGTCCATATACTTTCAGCTTTTACTCATAATAACATTTTTCTTTAATGAAAAATACTTGAAGACCTCATCAATACTTGTACTGTATTCAATGTAAAAAATTAAGGTAAGAAATATAAATCTGGATTTTTAGTTTTAAAATCTTAGGCAGAAAATAATTTCAGTAATTTATTTAACTTTTGTTCCACAGCCCTAGCTATAAAAAACAACTAATATTCCTCCAAGAATAATAATTAAGGAGCTAATGAACTTTAGCATCATGCTCTATTAAAAAGTTCCTATCAGCTCTGTCTAATAATTAATAATATGGCTGCATTAATCATGGCATGCTCCCTTTGTCTCCTCAAAGCTACACAGAATTTAGAAAAAAAAAATAAACACATGATCTGTGTCACCCACACTGCTGAAGACTCAGAGAAACCAAATGATGTCCACACACACCATCACAGACAGATGCTCTGACTTCAGTGTGTCTCAGTGCTTAAACAATGGCTAACACAACATCTCATTAGCTCAGGCCTGCTCATCAGGACACAGACACACAACTGAACCACAGCACAAACTAAGCTCAACAACACAGGCAGACAAACCTCACACACTCTCTCATACAATAAACTCATCCATCTTAATATGACACAAAGGCTAGTGTGCTAACACGCAGCTAACACAGAACAACGCCCGAGTGCTACACAACAACAGCATACGATTAGCATGGGCGTACAAGTCATGTAAATCAGCCAAACATCCATCAAAAAACGCTTTAAACACCACCAAATACGATCATGCTACCATAAATATATATATTTTATTTATCTGAAGGGTAATCAATGCCCATGGAGTGAAGTTTATTAAACAGTTGTCTCAACATGACACAAGAACTAACAGCTAATGTGGCTAACCCGAAGCTAACAAAGGCCGAGTGCTCCATAACATTAGCATATGATTAGCATGGGAGAACAAATCATGAAAATCAGCCAAAAATCCACCAAAACGTTTTAAAATCCACCAAATACGTATCATACTACCATAAATATATGTATTTTATTTATTTTAAGGGCAATCAATGCCCCTGTAGTGAAGTTTATCAAACAGTTGTCTCAACATGACACAAGAACTAACAGCTAATGTGGCTAACCCGAAGCTAACAAAGAACAAAGGCCGAGTGCTTCATAACATTAGCATGTGATTAGCATGGGAGAAAATATCAAGCTAATAGACTAAAAACCCAACAAAAACGTTTTTAACATCCACCAACATTAAATCTTCCTATCCTAAATATGAATATATTGATTTAGATGTTTTTACAGGGCATTCATTGTCTCAGGATTAAAGTTAATCACAAATACACACTTCACAGAAAGTTCTAGAAAGTTTAAAATTTCAGCACAGAGCAGCAAAAACAAAAATACAAGTTAACTGTTCTTACATTTTAAACTAACCATTGTTTAATCTTGATAACTTCAGACTAGCACTGCTTTATCACATGATATGCTAACATTAAGCTGGAAAGAAAAATAGACCTCTTACCTCTCTGGAGTCTGCACAAAATGGAGGACTGTTGACATCCAGACAATTGGCTTTAAAGACTTCATGACAGGTCATCAGGACGACCAATCAGAGCACACTGCTGTGGTGACGTCAGTCTGAGTGCAGGCACCATTTTGACTTCAATACATGTTAGACTGAGATAAACCCTGTAATATCTCTAAAACAGTATCAGATGGTAAGAGCATGTAAATGGAACATTTGTAGGTCGAAGTCTTGTGATAGTTTTAAGCTATAAATCAAGTTTGTACGTACATGTATGTTGTAAAAATTTCTAAATTTTATATCAAACATAGACTAAGGCAAACAAGCACATCAGACTGAGATATGAGCAGGTCACAGGAGGTCCAGTGAAACCTTCAAAACTGACTTTGTGTCTGCATCTTAATTTATTACATCATATATATATATATATATATATATATATATATATATATATATATATATATATATATATATATATATATACATATATATATATGAATATAAAACATATACATATGTGTGTGATTCAATTACTTTATATATATATAATATATATATAATTATAATATATATAAAAATTGAGATATACATATATACATACATATATGTGTGTGTGATTTAATTAATTTATATATATATATATTTATATATAATTAATAAACATATATGTATTTATATATTTACATATATATATATATACATATATACAAATGAAGTCTAATTGGACCTAACCAGATTTGTGAATAAAATATTTACATTTCATTTAAAAAATTAACCTCCAATAAGCAGAACTGACCTCTCTAGCACCCACTGGGCACACTGCCAGTAGGAATGTAATAGAGTGATTATACTAATGCTGTAACTAACATTTGTGTCAGAGAGACCCACAAATCACGTGCTGACACCCTAACCCATCTCTAACAGGATGCTGGCAGATTGTTTTGAAAAAAATATATTTAAAAAATGTCTATAAAAATGTATTTCCTCCTCGACTGAACATGGTTTCACCTTGAAATGTGGACAGATCATAGAGGAGGCCATGCTGATCTAAACCTTCACAAGGAAAATGTTATTTCTCCAAAGATTTTCTGAATCTGCCCCAAACCGACCTGTTTTTGTGTATAAATACTGACCAATAGACTTTCATTATTAGGGTTGGGGTTAGTTCATTATTTGACAGCTTTGAAAAAAGTTTGCACCTTGCCAATGCAATTTTCAATCAAAGTATATCAAAAGAAATTAATCACTTGGTATCAGTTCCTGTGCTTCTACGTCTAATATAAGACAACCTGTCTTCTTCCCCTGTCTCTCCTCAATCATCAATCTTTCAATCAATCTTTATTTGTATAGCGCCAATTCATAACAAGTGTTATCTCAAGACACTTTACAATAGAGCATAAAGCTCTTCATTTTATGGATACACATATATGCATAGATACATATATACATATAAAATACACATATACATATATATACAAATATATACATCCAACACCCAACATGAATCCATATAGCCAATCATGAATCCCTCCATCATGGCGGCAAGAAAAAACCTTCTGTTAAGCAGCAGGAAATCTTGAATGTGGATCCCAGTCTCATGATGAACAGCAAATCCACACGATGCTGTGATGGGTGTGAGGGCAAAGGAAGGGAAGTAAGAGGAGACAAGTGGACGAAGTAAGAACTAAAGTTAGGGACAGGTCCATGTATCATTGGCCTGTCGTCTGATTCCTTAGAGGTTAGCCTCTTGAGATGCTACATCTCATTTCTGGAGGGTCCTCATGTCTGAATGGTTGTGGTGATCATTTTCTAGAAGTATAATCTTAGATATTCAAACTGAAAATAAGAACTTATGGTAGTGACGAACTCATGGGTGCCCAGACCACAAGTGCATCCCAACCATATTTGTCTCCGTATATAAATGTGTTAAAGGCCTCTTGAGATGTGACATCCCATTTTCAAGAGGGACTTCATGACTATGTGGTAATAAGAAATAGATACTGTAGGTGTAACGATCATGGATATGGAGATCATGCTAATAACTACATGAACAGCTATAATGATAATGAGAATGGAGTGTTCCTAATAGAATGGCCAACTATGTGTGTCATGTTTATAGCTGTAGTTTTGAGGTTTCATGACTCCACAGCAGCAGGCAGTCTCCACCAAGGATCCCAGGCCACCTACAAGACAAGAGCCAGAGACGAGTACAGGAGCAAACAAAAAAGGGGCAAAAGCAGATGTGGAGAGAGAGAGAGAGTGATAGAGCCCATTGTGCCAGACCCCTCCCCCCCGGCAGTCTAGGCCTATTACATCTAAACTATGAGTCTAGTTTATGAACTAATTTATTTATTTATTTATTTATTTATTTATAACCTATAAGCTGGTCCCTAACTGAAAGCTTTATCAAAGAGGAATGTTTTAAGTCTAACCTTAAAGGTAGAGAGAGTGTCAGACTCCCGAACTGTGGTTGGTAAATTGTTCCAGAGAAGAGGAGCCTGATAACTGAAGTTATGAATGAATCTCCTGATTCATTCTGTATTTCTCTTTTTTTTTCTCTCCATCCTCAAACCTGAATGACATGAACTTTGTATTAAGAAGGTTTTAAAGATATACCAGTTTAATTACATGTAATGAATCTGAAATTTTAATTCAAAGGTATATCCTTACTGGATATCAGTTACTGATTGATATTTCATCCAATCAGACTTATCAGATACATCCCCACATCACTGTAGTATTATATCTGACTGAAGACAATTACACTTCAGTGTTTCACTGAATGATCTCTTTTATTGTTCAACACCTAGTTAAAGAAATTATTACTGTATGAGAATCAAAATCAGCACAAAGACATTTTTGTTATTCTTTTCATAATCTGTTATATTGTAAATACGAATCAGTAGACAGGAAGGCTGCAGTGATTGTGTAGCTTTGTAATAGTTCTCTATTAAATCTTCTGATTATCGATTGAGTACTCTTAATAACAAACATTGCATTCTGTGATCTCTCAGGAAGTTCTACCTGCTTATTCTTTTTTTACATTGCAGTTAATATTTATTTGTATGTTCTCTTTATCATTTGGTAATAAGACACAACTCTTATGATGGCCTCAACTTTAATTATTAGTGCAATATTTACCCCTGTATAATTCTTTATGATCCACACAATGGCATGATGATTGATGAAAGCTGGACTATCACATCCAAGAAATGTGATCTATTTCTCAAAAGGTATTCACTTTCACTTTCTGCCACTCCCATATCTGAGTCTAGGAACAGGTTTTAGGGTAAAGCTGGCCTGTGATCTGTTGAATCCTGGCTGTATGTTGACCTCTGACCTATTTACTCTCTGTCCCAGTCACTGTTGGCAGCAATAGTGTTTCTATTAAAGTATTTATCTAATCACAAAGATGTACTTTTATGACTTTTTTTTTCACTTTTCATTACAGTGATTACACATTTAAAATAATTTCCTCCCCATCACTATATACATACTGTAAGTGAATACCCACTTGTTGTGCCACCAGTTTCAGAGATTTGGTCAAATTTGTGTCATCAGTGAGGCTGTGAGTGAGAGTGAAATTTAATAAAACTTGACTCTAACTCAGGAGCTGTTACAATGATGTCACTCACTGAAATAACAGTCAAGTGCAGCTGGTCATGTGACGAAAGGAGGAACAAGAGAATGTCTCAAACACAGCCATTATAAAAACTGAGGCTCTAGAGAGAGCTGCAGAACACATACCAGCCACACTTACAGCAGTTTAAAGGGATAAAAAAGGTAAATCCCTCAAAATGAAGGTCAAGGGGCATGAGGGACCTGCGAGACAGCGAGGACCCGTCCAATGCTGCTTGCAGCTTTAATTATTATTATACTTTCGGACGCGAGAACTGTAATTTGACCCCCTAAACATGCCCAAAAACTCATGAAAACCGGCACACACCTCAGACTCGGTGAAAAATTTGATAAAATGAAAAAATTAACCCCAAACATGCCAAAATGTGCTCTCTAGCGCCACCTGGAAATACTAAAATGGACCTCACGGCCACTAGAAATGTAGTACAGAAATGAAACCAACATCAAAATGTTCGTCTCATCAAGACCCACAAATCTCGCGCTGACACCCCTGACTTATCTCAAACAGGAAGTTCGCAATTTGCCCTTCAAAGTAAAATTTCAGGTGAAAAGTAGGTCCCACGGAAAAATTATCTTCTCCGACACCGTCAATTGTATCAGCTTGAAACGGGGACAGGTGATAGAGCAGACATTGATGAACAACAGTTGTAAAGGAATTTGTTGTATCTCAAACGGTTTCCGAATGACGAGCCCTCAAAGTTTGTGAACCCCTGAGAAGCCCTCCCTGCCTCCCCTATCAAATGAATAGGAGCAGAAATCTCAGAATCGGACATCCTGTGACAGTTGGGCATGTACAGAGAAAACAATAACTCGTATGGACTTAAAAATGACACGGTTGGATTCCTGACAAAATTTCACACAAAAAGGTCATATTTTTAGAGAGATTAGGTCAAAATTGTGGCAACTATGAGGAGTTGTTTAAAAAAAGTTTCCACTTGGAGCGCAGGCCCTCAGAGTGATGGAATTCGAATCTGCCCTTGATGTTCACAGCTGATGATGTCACTCACTGATTGACAGGTTCAGTGAGACTGTAATCAGACACAGAAAAACTAAAGCAGGGTCTATCTGTGATCAAACTGAACCCGAAAAATACCAAAATGACAACAGGTCCTTGCCCGAAGGGCAAGGACACTTCAAGACAGACAAATCACGCGCTGTTCAGGGGTCTGTTAACAGCTGATGATGTCACACTCACTGATTAACAGGTTCACCTCAGCTAGACTGTGAAACAGAGAAACTAAAGCAGGGTCTATCTGTGATCAAACTTAACCCCAACAATACCAAAATGACAAGAGGTCCTTGCCCAAAGGGCAAGGACACTTCAAAACAGAAAAATCACGCATTGACATTACTGACCCATCTCAGACAGAAAGTCAGCAATATGCCCTTCAAAATAAAAGCTCACTCGATCATCCCCACTTTGCACAATGATTTGAACCCCCAAACAAGCTCACAACCAGACCAAAACAGACATACATGCCAAATGATGTAAGAGAATTCATAAAGTAATGAAAAAAAAAAAAATACTCAACATTCCAAAATGAGCTCTGTAGCGCCGCCTATGGACAAAAAACACTAAAATGAATGCAACTTCCTCTAGGAATGTAGTAGAGAGATGAAACCAACACCAAAATGTTTGTCTCATCAAGACCCACAAATCTCCTGACCCCTGAACTGATGAAACCCTAAAAATGGAGGTCAACGGGCATGAGGGACCTGCGAGACAGCGAGGACCCGTCCAATGCTGCTTGCAGCTTTAATTAGGGTCCTCGCCCAAGGGGAAGGACCTCTCTTGCTAGAGCAAGAGAGGTGCTCGCCCGAAGGGCGAGGACTCTATTGTTCCTGCTTTGGATTATTTCACGAGGGGGGCAAATAAACCTTAATTTGACCCCCTAAACATGCTCAAAAACTCACCAAATTTGGCAAGCTCCTCAGAATCAGCAAAAAATTTTATAAAATGGAAAAATTAACCCCAAACATGCCAAAATGTGCTCTCTAGCGCCACCTGGAAAAACTAAAATGGACCTCACAGCCGCTAGGAATGTGATAGAGAGATGAAACCAACATCAAAATGTGCATCTCATCAAGATCCACAAATCTCGCACTGACACCCCTGACCTATCTCAAACAGGAAGTTGGCAATTTGCCCTTCAAAGTAAAATTTCAGGTGAAAAATAGGTCCCACAGAAAAATTATCTTCTCCGATACCGTAAATGGTATCAGCTTGAAATGCGGGGAGATGAGAGAGGAGACATTGATCTACAAAAGTTATAGAGGGATTTGTTGTTTCTCAAACGGTTTCCGAATTACAAGCCCTCAAAGTTTGTGAACCCCTGAGAAGCCCTCCCTGCCTCCCCTATCAAATGAATAGGAGAGGAAATCTCAGAATCGGACATCCTGTGACAGTTGGGCATGTACAGAGAAAACAATAACTCATATGGAGTTAAAAATGACACGGTTGGATTCCTGACAAAATTACACATAGAAGGGTCATATTTTTAGAGACATTAGGTCAAAATTGTGGCAACTATGAGGAGTTGTTTAAAAAAATTTCCACTTGGAGCGCAGCTCCTCAGAGTGATGGAATTCGAATCTGCCCTTGATGTTCACAGCTGATGATGTCACTCACTGATTGACAGGTTCACTGCAGCTGTTCTATGACACAGAAAAACTAAAGCAGGGTCTATCTGTGATCAAACTGAACCCCAAAAATACCAAAAAGAGAAGAGGTCCTTGCCCAAAGGGCAAGGACACTTCAAGACAGACAAATCACGCGCTGACATGACTGATACTTCAAACAGGAAGTCAGCAATATGCTCTTCAAAATAAAAGCTCACTCGATAATCCCCACTTTGCACAATGATTTGACCCCCCAAACAAGCTCACAGCAAGACCAAAACATACACACATGCCAAATGATGTAAAAGAACTCAAACAATGATAAAAAATAACCCCAAACATGCCAAAATGTGCTGTCTAGTGCCACCTATGGTCAGACACCACTAAAATGGCTGTAACTTCCTCTAGGAATGTAGCAGAGAGATGAAACCAACATCAAAATGATCGTCTCACCAATACCCACAAATGTCATTCCGACACCCCTGACCCCTGAAACCCTCAAAATGGAGGTCAACGGGCATGAGGGACCTGCGAGACAGCGAGGACCCGTCCAACGCTGCTTGCAGCTTTAATTATTTTTATTCCACCACTTTAAACCTTAATTTGACCCCTAAACATGCTCAAAAACTCACCAAAACATACACACATGCCAAATGATGTAAAAATTTGATAACAATGATAAAAATTAACCCCCAACATGCCAAATTGTGCTGTCTAGTGCCACCTATGGTAAAAGACACCACTAAAATGGCTGTAACTTCCACTAGAAACAGGTCCTCGCAAGGACATCCTGGAAAAAACAAAACAAGACTATTAGCTTTCAACAAGGAAGGATCTGAAGAGCATTCCTGACAAAATTTCACATAAAATGGTCATACAAGAGACATTGAGTCAAAATTGTTCTGCTTTGGATTATTTACAACAGAGGGGCAAATAAAGCAGGCTTAATTTGACCCCCTAAACATGCTCAAAGCTGATGATGTCACCACTGATTAACAGCACCTCAGAATCAGCAAAAAATTTTATAAAATGGAAAAATTAACCCCAAACATGCCAAAATGTGCTCTCTAGCGCCACCTGAAAAACTAAAATGGACCTCACAGCCGCTAGGAATGTGAGTAGAGAGACGAAACCAACATCAAAATGTTCGTCTCATCAAGACCCACAAATCTCGCACTGACACCCCTGACCTATCTCAAACAGGAAGTTGGCAATTTGCCCTTCAAAGTAAAATTTCAGGTGAAAAATAGGTCCCACGGAAAAATTATCTTCTCCGACACGTAAATGGTATCAGCTTGAAATGCGGGAGATGAGAGAGAGACATTGATCTACAAAAGTTATGAGGGATTTGTTGTTTCTCAAATGGTTTCCGAATTACGAGCCCTCAAAGTTTGTGAACCCCTGAGAAGCCCTTCCTGCCTCCCCTATCAAATGAATAGGAGAGGAAATCTCAGAATCGGACATCCTGTGACAGTTGGGCATATACAAAGAAAACAATAACTCCTATGGATTTAAAAATGACACGGTTGGATTCCTGACAAAATTTCACACAAAAAGGTCATACTTTTAGAGAGACTAGGTCAAAATTGTGGCAACTATGAGGAGTTGTTTAAAAAAATTTCCACTTGGAGCGCAGCTCCTCAGAGTGATGGAATTCGAATCTTCCCTTGATGTTCACAGCTGATGATGTCACTCACTGATTGAAAAATAATCCCCAACATGCAAAAATGTATAAAAAACAACAGATGAACATGTCCAACTGATATCTGTAAAATGTCCTCTAAGAGAGGACTGACTAAAGAGGAGTGATTTAAGTGAACAGCATTAAGAGGTCCTTGCCCGAAGGGCAAGGACACTTCAAGACCCACCAATCATGCAAGACATTGCTGACCTATCTGAAACAGGAAGTCGGCAATATGCCCTTCAAAATAAAAAGCTCACTAAATAATCCCCACTTTGCACAATGATTATGACCACCCAAACAAGTTCACAGACAGACCAAAACATACACACATGCCAAATGATGTAAAAGAACTCATACAATGATAAAAATAACCCCAAACATGCCAAATGTCTAGCGCCACCTATGGTCAAAAACACTAAAATGGCTGTAACTTCTCCTAAGAATGTAGAAGAGAGATGAAACCAACGTCAAAATGTTCATCTCATCAAGATCCACAAATCTCTTGCTGACACCCATGACCATCTCAAACAGGATTGATCTCAAACTGAAAATGGAGGTCAACGGGCATGAGGGACCCAAGTAGACAGCGAGGACCCGCCAATGCTGCTTGCAGCTTTAATTAGGGTCCTCGACCAAGGGGAAGGACCTCTTCTCTAGAGAGAGAAGAGGTCTCTGCCCAAGGGCAAGGACCCTATTGTTCCTGCTTCGTTTCTTTTCTTCTTATTATTATACTTTCGACGCTGAAAACTGTAATTTGAGCCCCAAAACGTGCTCAAAAACTCACGAAAAACCGCACACACCTCAAACTCGGCGAAAAATTCGATAAAATGAAAAAATAAACCCCAAATATTCAAAAATGTGCTCTCTAGCGCCACCTGGAACACTAAAAATGGACCTCACGGCCACTAGGAATGTAGTAGAGAAATGACACCAACACCAAAATGTTCGTCTCATTGAGACTCACAAATCACGCACTGACACTAGTGACCCATCTCAAACAGGAAGTTGGCAATTTGCCCTTCAAAGTAAAATTTCAGGTGAAAAACAAGCTGAAAAAAAATTATCTTCTCCGATACCGTAAATGGTATCAGCTTGAAATGCGGAGAGATGGGAGAGGAGACACTGATGAACAAAAGTTATAAAGGGATTTGTTGTTTCTCAAACGGTTTCTAAATGACAAGCCCTCAAAGTTAGCCATGCTGAAACAGGCCTCGCAGCGCTGCCCATTGACTTCAATGGAGGACTGACAGAGCAGTGAGGGACATCCTGTGACAGTTGGGCCCTTGCAGAAAAAACGAAACAAAATTCAGCTTTAAAAGTTACATTACTGGATTCCTGACAAAATTTCACATAAAAAGGTCATATTTTTAGAGAGATTAGGTCAAAATTGTGGCATTTATGAGGAGTTGTTTCAGATGAAACACAGCACAGGTCACTGAGAGAGATTTGGCCGAAGGCCAAAAGTGATGGAACTCTCCTCTCTTTGATCTTCACAGCTGATGATGTCACTCACTGATTGACAGGTTCACTGAAGGAGGGAAAAAAGACTGTGTAATACTAACCCATTATAAAGAGCAGGAGCAAGAAACACATTAAATGTTAACTGTGATATCTAAAAAGCACCAACAGATAAAAAACATGTAAAATTCAGATCTGTGACCTTGAGGAGTGCAACTATAATATGAAACAGAAAAACTAAAGCAGGGTCTACCTGTGATCAACCTGAACCCCAAAAATACCAAAATGAGAAGAAGTCCTTGAGCGAAGGGCAATAACACTACAAGACTCACAAATCATGCACTGACACCCCTGACCTATCTCAAACAGAAAGTCAGCAATGTGCCCTTCAAATTAAAAGCTCACTGATAATCCCAATTTAGCACAATGATTTGACCCCCAAACAAGCTCAGATCCAGACCAAAACATACACACATGACAAATGATGTAAAAGAATTCATAAAATGGTAAAAAATTTTCTCCAACATTCTAAAATGACCTCTAGCACCACCTATGGACCAAGAAAAACACAAAACAGCTGTAACTTCCACTAGGAAAGTAGTAGAGAGACCAAATCAACACCAAAATATTTGTCTCACTGAGACTCACAAATCACGCACTGACACTAGTGACCTATCTCAAACAGGAAGCCGTCAATTTGCTCTCTCAAAACAAAACATATAATAAAATATCTCCTCTGCGGCCGTAAATCTTATCAGCTTGAAAAACGGACTGATGACAGAGGAGACATTGATGATGAAACTTCAACTGTGATATCTAAAAAGCACAAACAGAAAACAAACATGTACAATTCAGATCTGGACATTCTGTTGGACATCCTCCAACCTCAAAGAGTGCAACTTTAATATAAAACAGGCAAACTAAAGCAGGGTTTGTCTGTGATCAAACTGAACCCCCAAAATATCAAAATGTGCTCTCCATCACATACTGTGATATCTCCAAAACACTAACAGATAATGAACATGTAAAATTCAGAGGAATAAAAATTCTGAGGAGGAAAAACTCATTTAAAAACAGCTAACTAAAATAGGGTCAAACTTGGATCAGACTGAACCCAAAAAATGCCAAAATATTCTCTTTAGCATCACATACTGTGATATCTTCAAAAACACTGATTACAAACATGTTAAATTCAGAGAAGTAAAAACTTGTGATACACAGGAAGGTGGCCATTTTTCTTTCAAAGTAACACTAAGCCAGACAAAAACATTTCCTTTAAAAATTATCTCCTCCTACACTGTAAATGGTATCAGCTTGAAATACAGACAGATGAGAGAGGAGACATTGATGAACAAAAGTTATGAAGGGATTTGCTGTTTCTCAAAGAGTTTCCAAAAAAGAAAAACAACAGATAAACATATAAAACTGAAATCTATATGTGGGGAGGACCAACCTCGAGGAGTAAAAAAAGAAATATTAAAACTTGCAGATGATGTAACTCACTGATTGACAGGTTCAGTGCAGCTGTTCATTAACAATAATAATAAGAAATAGGTAATGCACACCCATTTTAAAGACACTTCAACCCAAGTTAGACCCTATTTTAGTAAAATATTAGTTAGTTATTTAGTTAGTTAAAAAATTGTGTGTGTGAGGGAGG
>JAZDUH010000050.1:482500-502512 GCA_036419115.1 Scarus forsteni | reverse complement strand
AACGTCCCTCTTTGTGCGTGGATGTTTGTGTTTGTCTCTTTTTTTGCAGTGAATGCTCATTGTATTTATAAGGTTATCATTTCATGCCAGAACAGCACAATAAGAAAGACAAATTTCTTTTTTCTGTCTACGGCATGTATCCTGTTTTCTTCACTTCGATGAAAGAAAAAGAAGTGAGATTTTTTTTTCAAAGAGATGGAGGCCTTTTTATATTTTTGAGCAAAATTTTTAACCAAGGAAAGAAAAAAAATTCTCAATCACTGTACACTTCGAATTCACACTCATCAGATTTCATTCTGTTTGAAAACATTTCATTCTGAAATTTTAAAGAAAATCTTAAAAATGTATTAATAATAGTTAGAATAAACACAGATGTCAAAAATAATCATGATAATACACTGGGTTTCTTTTACTGTAAAAGTTGCATCTGAAAATAACAATCTGATGGTTTCTCAATAAAATAATGTTTCCCTGAAACAATAAATATGATTAATGGAACTTTATTTAAAGGGGAAGGAATAACTTTTAGGAAATGTAATTTAACATTTTGTCCAATGAATGACAATTATGAGCCATAATCACATCAGGGCTGCAAACTTTTCATAAACGTTGGAGTTAAAGCCTGTTGCATCATTTTTGAGACACACATTTATGATACATTTATCTAATAAATATGATCAATAAATTACTAATAACCATCTGAATACATTGTGATACATGATACAAATACCTTTAAGTGTATTATCACTTGCTAACAACACCTACTGTATCAAATTCGATACAAAAACTAAATGTTACATTTTATGGAAATGTTGATTTTGTTGGATTTTAGTAGAATGAGTAATAAACATTTCAATACCAAAAATGAGAGTTTTCTGGCTATTATTTGTGCTTTTAGGCTAAAATAACGTGTTTATAACTCAAGTGACTTGAGATTGAAAAACTTTTATTTCTTTTATCAATGGGGACGGTCACTGGTGGGGTCTGGTTCATTGACAGAGTCAATAATGGGTGTCTGTCCCCTTAGGTCCTCCGTACACTGAGGACATTTCTGCCACAATTTACCTGATTTATACACTGTCCCCTGAAAACAGCCCTGACAACAGCCCTGACACCCACTTAGGGGCCTCCACCCACAGGTTGAGAGCCGCTGCACTAGTAGACTGTATTTGTAGCTTGAACCAGATTGTTCTTATATCATGGGGAATAAGTGATCGAGGATACCTCTGGATGAATTTATCATTTAGAAAACAGTGAGTGAGTGAAAACATGACAAAGAACGTTGAGTGTTGATTCATCAAAAGCCTGATTCGTCATTTTTTAAGTCTTTGTGTTCATTTAAATTCTGCACATGAGCTATCAATACACCTTATGAATCATAAAAACCCACAAAGTGACTGATGGTCCTCCAGTGTCCCTGCATCTGCGCATTTACGCTCGCCGCCACACGGAGCAGCGCGCACAGACAGTGAACGAAAGTGAAATGCTGTATTTTGTGCTTTTTGTAGTGGTTATACGGTATTTCTAGGCGTTTTCTCAAGGGTATCACGTAAGCTGTACCACTAGACACGACACCTGCAACCCCCAGTGCCTATGAATTCAGCGTGAGAAATCGGATGTGTGGCGTGAGAGCGTGTGAAGCCAATCCAATTAAATTTAGATTCAAACATCTAATTTAATGTAATCTTACCCCCAAAGCAACCGGGTGTGCCCGACTGAAGGGGCTTCTCCCCGTACACATCTTCTGAGGGATGTTATTACACACCCCACCCTGAGGAGGAGTCCGAGCAGGCACTGATGAAGACGATGTCTAACTGAGAGGACTGCAACAGGCTGAAGGGCTGTAAGTCCAAGTGAGCTGAGAGTCCACTTGAGCTGATGATCCAACTATGTCCCTTGAACACAGCTAAATAAACCGGTTTGTGTGGGTGTGTGAAACGCCCAGCAAGTAAGAAACGAAATATAAAAAGATCCAAAACCAAAAAGACAGCTGCAAGAGCTGAGAGGCGCTTCCGGTAACACACGCTTACATCATACTGGCACTATGCCCAGTGGGAGGAGAGGGCCAATACTATGTCCCTGCAGGCCTGGAGGCTGCACTTTCAGGACCGCAGTTCTAGGACCCTGGTGTTTTTGCCACAGCGCCCCATCCCGTTGGAGGTTGGGTTCAGGACCGCAATTTCAGGACCCTGGCTTAATATTTTGATTCATTATTTATATTTTTAAAGGTTGATTCTACCTAAAAGAAAAATCGTTCTTTATCATTTTTAAGGTTGATTCCAGACAAGTAATATTTTGATTAATTATTCGCCATTTTAAAGGTTGATTCCACCCAATTAATACTTTCTTCCAAAGACTTAAATACATATTCCATACAAACACTACTTTGCCATGAAATTGACCTTAGTTGCAAAGACTTGAAATTTGTATTGTTAGCAGAATTAGCTAATGATACTCAGAGAAAAAGTGAAAGCACATAAAGACATCCATGTAAAAATGTGACTTAAAAGACACAGACTTCTGTCATGATTTGGTGTGAGATAAACAGAACTGACCTATCTATATTTCAACCAGATATTTTAAAGGTTAGAAAGAGGCAAGAAACAAGAATGACTCTACATTTTTTTTTATCCACACAATGAACAAATAAGAGCTGGAGCTGGGATGGTTGGGGTTACTGTAGCTGAGATGACTGTCGCTGTTGGAGTGGAGTTGGTGGTGGTGGTAGACGGAGCTGGGATGCTGGTGGCCACTGGAGTGGTAATGGTGGTGATTGCTGGAGCTGGGATGGTTGCAGTTATGGCCGAGGTGTTCTTATTGCAAAGAGACAGATGATTAATGAAGTCCTGTTTATGTAAAACTGTTGACTGGCAGTAGATGCAATGGTAATGCCACTGTGCTCGGCAGTTTAACCCACATCTGTGAACAGTGTACCCTGAAACATAAATTATTATAGTAGTATTTTATTCAAAAGTGTGTCTCAGACTCATTTTAAATAGAGGTGTATGATAAATATTGATGCTGATAAATATCTACTCAAATTGTTGTTGAACTTAAACATGATGTCAAAGGGCTGAATTACAATTTTGAGGCAACATCTTCTAAAAGTTTAGGTATGTTTGTGAAGTTTCTGGATGACCAAATAAATGAGCATTTGAAGAGTCAGAGTTAGTGTTTGTTTTCATTGTAATACTGATGACAGATTTACTTTCTTCAGAGCTTTGGAAAATTAAGTCATCCATCTTACTCACTTCATCAGAGCCCTGCCGATCCTTGGATTTGCATGAACTACACATTATATGAAGTTATTTTTTAAATAAAATATTGTAAAATGATCGGTTGGCTTACTGGTATGGGCTATGATCAGGCAAGAAATTAGCTCATATTAGTATTCATCAACAAATACCCATTTCATGCAGACACTTTTTAACTTAATTTGCATTTCTCAAATGTTACCTTCATGGAGAATAGCTCTGTTGAAATGGCTCTCCAAATGAGCTTTCACTTTGCTTAACTTCGTTGGGTGGAACACAGTTGAGCAACAGAATGGGCAATGAAATTGTCTGCAGCATGTAGTACATCTTGAGATTTCCGGCAATGTTCTACCTTCCCTGATGGTTATATGCATCTTTAAAGGAAAGAGATCACATAATTAGACCAAAAAAAATTCCAATAATTTCATAGAAAATCTAGAAAATTGTATTTCCTGTGAAAATACAGTGAGAATGCTGACTGCTGGAATGCACTTAAATACATTGCTGAAAATTTAGAAAAGCAAACGCAAACTACGTACGATTAAAGTTCATGGCACAAACATTGTTGATTAAGAGCCAAAACTTCAAAAAGCTTGTATGTAAATGCTAAATATAGTATTGTAAAAAGAAGGACATTTGAAAAAGTATAAAATGAAGAAAAGCGTACATTACAAGCAGATAAGTTACAATGCAGGTGGATTTTTTGACATTTGCAAGAAAGAGAAGAGAGAGGTTTTTATCATCGTTTTAAGGTGACTATAATTAATTATAGAAATATGATTAGTCACAGACAATTAGGACACAGTTGGGCTTCCCAAATCACGCCTTGGTTTCACAACACAAATGTTAATATACAGTCAGCATTATACAGGTGAGGTTAATTATAAGTGACCACAACCAGCTGCATAGTTTTAAGTAATCCTACCTGTTGATTGTGAAATGACAGTTCTCTAAAAGTTAGATAAAATAGTTGTATCAAACAATAGTCTTGGCCGAAAGGACAATATGGCGATATTAAATAGTTAGCGTTAGCTAAATACGTTATATTAAACATGCTGACATAGTTGTAATAACCTCTCATAAAGCGTATTAATGTTGCACTAAGCTAAACTTGTGCAAACTTATTACATACTTTGTTAAGCCGACATTTACTTTTCAGTTAAATTCATGCAAAGGACTTAATTTTTAATGACAAAAAAATAAAACTTTCTCAATACTCACTTCTCAGTTTGTTGTTTGTTGCTCGTCGTCATACTCCTCGTCGTCTCTTCGTACAAGTAATGCAGCCCCCTAAGGTGAGTGGCGCTGTTCAGAGAAACCAGGGGTCCTGAATGTGCGGTCCTGAAACTGCGGTCTCCGAGGCTGCAGCTATGCCCTACTCGGAGAGGGTCTGCGTCTCTGCTGAACGACCTCATCCTTTTGCCCGGAATTCTGGAGTCAGAGCGCCAGAGGGTCACGTGGTTCTGAAACGTCCCAAACAAAGCTTGGCGGGTCATTTAAATAAATAAATTTAAATAAAAGCTGTGATTTCTCACAATTTACCAATCAATATTTTCATTTTTTTTACATTCATACATTGTCATATGCAAATTCCGTGACACAGCACATCTTTGTGCTTGTGCAGGAATATTATTTATGTGATAATGATGTTAAAATTGATTAAATTTCCCCTTAAAAGGAAGAATGTGGACAGTAAATTAGCTGTATGTTCTTGACTAGTCAACACCGCTTGACACTGCACCGTTATTTAATGTACTTGCTTATAACAACAACGACTTTTGTTAAAACCTTTTAGATGAAGAAGGGAGAAGCCTGTGTGATCTTTTTGAGTAAGAAACATGTTCAGATGTCTCAAGGGCATTGTCCATGCTATAACTTTATTAGCTTCCAACATGTTGGAAACTCTGTATTTAGAAGTCCATCCATCCATCTATCCATCCATCCATCCATCCATCCATCCAACCATCCATCCATCCATATATATATATCTATATCTATATCTATATATATATATATATATCTATCTATATATATATATATCTATATCTATATCTATCTATATATATCTATATCTATATATATATATATATATCTATCTATATATATATATATCTATATCTATATCTATCTATATATATATATATATATATATATATATATATATATACATATATAGTCCTACTCATCAAGTTGAAGTACACAATGTTGAATATCTTCTGTAAAAAAATGAATCAAGTCAAACATTTGTTTCTATGGAGAACTTGTGTTTGACACAAAACAGCAATTGATAAACAGTAATTTTACACAATACAACATTCGAGGAAAAAATAGAAAATCAAAGTTTGCTGTGTCACTGGTTTTGGCACCCTTTGCTGCAAATCAGTATGGAACCACATTGTGACTCATCTGTGTCATATCAAAATGAGAATCACCTGTGATAAATTGTCTGTGCTCATGTGACATCAATTAGCCAATGAATGATGGCTTCTTTTTTAAAAAGCCCCTGTCCCCTGTTTCTTTGTGACAATGGTGAAAACAAAGGAGCTGTCTGAGGACATCAGAGGTGTGATTATCAGCAAACACAAGACCTTCAAAGGATACAAAGTCATCTCCAAAGACCTTAGTATTCCTGTATCCACAGTGCATAATGTTATCAAGAAGTTTGCCAAGCATGGAACTGTCAAGAACATCCCTGGACATGGAGGGAAGAGAAAAATTGATAACAGAAGTCTTCGAAGGTTGATGTGAATGGTGGAAAAAACATCACGTCTAACTTCCAAAGACCTGAAGACCAACCTGGAACAGTCTGGGGTCATGGTCTCAACGAGTACCGTACGACACACACTAAACCAAACAGGGCTTTATGGGTGACGGCCAAGGAAGACACCACTGCTGAAGAAAAAACAAAAAGGAACAACTAATATTTGCCAAAGAGTACCCGGGCAAACTGCAGTCTTTCTAGGAAAATGTTCTGGACAGACAAAACAAAAAAAAGAGCTGTTTGGCGCCAGGGGTGTAGCACCAAATTCTGGGCCCTGTACACTCTCAATGTCAGTGGGCCCCTATCCATGCCAGTGCACGATGCGCACGAGCAAAAGAAAAAAAAAAAGGGGGAAAAAAAGGGAAAAAAGGGGTATTTATTTAAAATAAAAAAGCATAAAAACGGTTTTAATCTACAATCAGATCAGATTATATCCTCCTCTGCATTTCCCTCACTTGGTCCTTCCTTTTCTCTCTCCCCAGCCTCCTCACTACTCTCAAACACATCTACAAGCATGAAACACACATGATTAACGTTAGCCTCAACCTGATTAATAGTCTCACAGGTAATGATACATCCTACTTGATGATACTGGTGATGATGGTACTGGCTGCTGCTCATTACAGTTGAAACGGCTAGTACACATGATTGCTGGTAATAACTTAAAGTTGCCTCTATGAGCTCACCTTGTCTCACATCCTCAGACTCACACCCTTCCTTGCCTTCAGCATCTGATGTAGAACTCTCTACATCTACAAGAATAAAGAATTGGTATTAGCCTCTTAACATACAAATAACCCAACCTACTTTCTAAAGCAAGCTCACTTTGTATTTCTAGAGCCATTTCAGTGCAAGATAAACTGCTAAAAATAATGAAACATATGGCCAAGCATTGCTTATTATGAAGACAGATTGTCTTTTAAATGGGGCTCATTTTTGTGTTGCTATGGGCTGAGCTCTAAGGCTGTCAACCAAACAGTCATAACTGGTAAGTATCCACAAGAGGGCACTTGACAGCGCTTGACATCTACCATTTAAACAAGTACAAAGATAATGGGAAAGGTTGCGAATATGTTAATTAAAAGTCAACGTGAAGTAAACATCAGATATGCTTTCCTACAATGGATGCTTAGACTAGCCTAATTATTTGCTATAACACAGTGTTCATCATGGTCAGCAAGTTGCAGAGGCAAAAATGTTTTAAGCCATTTTTCAGCCAGATTGAGAGGAATAGCTTATTGTTTTTCTATGTTCCCACCACCCACACCTACTCTCTCTCTCTCTCTCTCTCTCTCTATCTATGGCAAAAATGTATGGCAAAAATCATAATCACAATTATTTTGATTGATATTGAGATCACAGTTATTTAACATGATTATTCATTGGCTTTGGTAACATCATGAATTTATTGAGCATTGACAATAGCTTTTAAGCACTGCACTGCAATGCTAAGGCTTTTTACCAGACAAATAATAAATTGCTTTATTGCTCAATTAATATATTACTAGTGTGCACTTGGGCCAACAGTGATATTGGTAGGCTATTTACATGTTGATATATGCAGCAGAAATATTGCTAGGTGGATCATTTATTAAGTCTCAGCACGGAGTTTCACTTTCAGCTATGTTAGCATAGGCTATAGCACTGAACCAAAAGGATGACTTACTTTAAACTTAAGGTAAAAAACTTGTGTTTAGACAGCAATCTACCAGTCAGCAGCTTGCTTGCTCTCTCTCTCTCTTTCTCTCTCGCGCCTGTGAACCACTGTAAGGGGTAGTTGGAGGAGCTTCGCCCTTAAAAACTTGAACAACGATCTCACCTTGTCTTTGCTCATCTATTATCTCAGCCTATCATCTTCGGAAGAGCCGCCAGGACTGGCCACTGCTGCTCCTGCTGCTGCGGCTGCGCCACCGTTTGTTTCTGAAACTGGTTCATGTTGACAACTATCATTAGTTGGCCCATAACTGTCTTTATACTACAGCCGCAAGCAGCCTGGTTGCCAACTAGCTAAGCTAAAGACTTGACGTGAGCATACAGACATCAGCAGCAGCTGTCTGGAGTGGACTACGTTAACTTTAATTGGACTTTGCATAACAAGCAAACTCGGTTCACCTTTGGGAAAGAAAGCAGTCAACAGCTGTCTCCCCTCATTCTGCCTTCTTTGTTTTTCTTCTCTCTCTTCTTGCAATAGCCCGATTTCTGCTTTTTGCAGTGGCGGTTCTAGACCGGTTTCACAGGGGGGGCCAGGCTGTGGCCAAGGGTGTTGTCAGAGGGACATGTTCAATCCCGACAAAAGAGACTGAGAAGTGTTCACCATTTAAAACATTTGGTCTAATTAATAAAGTAAGACAAAATACTAGGAAAAGTATTTCAGTTGCAGGAAAGTTCATTGTATGTTTGTTACATTTTTTCAACAATATGTCCAAAGAAATTGTTAAAATAAACAACATAAGACATTGTTTTTGTCTTCATCAACAACAGTGTCCAAAACTTGAACACATTTACTTCAGAACAAAATTTAAAAACAGTAAAGGTAATTGTTTCAGTAGCAATGCGGACAATAAAAACAATGAGAGCATCGACCATAACATTAATAAGGCTAATCTAATGGGTCTCAGCACTCCAGTCTATTTTCCTGTAAAGGACTGGTACCAGGCTGTCTTATCAAGCTCCCTGCAGACACTCCCAGCTTTGCATTGATGGGTCTTCTTTACATTTGCTGATATCTGTGGAGGAAGACAAACTGAATTAAAGCAAAAAAAAAAACATTTATACTACAGGGACATACACATGTATGCAAGACAAAAATAAACTTGTGATACAAAGTCACAGATAAGATAAGATAAGATACACCTTTATTAGTCCCACAGGGGGAAATTTCAGATTTACAGCAGCAGCAGGATACAAGAGAAAGAAAAGATATACAAATGAGACTATAAGTAATAAGAATAAAAAGTTATCACTACTTAATTTTTAAATCAATACATCTATAAAAGAACACCAAACTAAAAAGTAATAATAGCCTATATAAATGAATTAATGATTTCTGGACAGTAAAATCTCACTAGAGATTCTGAAACACTGTCATATTTAATCGTATTGTACAGTCACTAAACGCAGTTACACTACTGAAAACATTTGATTTGTGTTTACAATGGGGATTTTTTGTGGGTCAACTTTATGGAAGGGGGAAATGATGAGTGGTTTAGTCTGGTTTAATCTAGTGAGTAAACTCTGACATACTGTGATGGGCGTTTGTCCTCTTAGGGCCTCCATACACTGAAGACATATGTCACAGGGTGACGAGTGGAGAGCAGGTGTGTGTATGTGTGAGTGTGCACACATGAGTGTGAGTGTGCGCACGTGTGTCTGTTTTCCCCTAATCACTTCTCAGGCTGCAGGACACGGGTGTCATCAGGTCACAGGTGTGCGTAGTTGGGGTGCCTTTTTCTCACGTTGGTTTGCAGGAGAGAGCAGACCCAGGGAAGGAAGCAGTGAGAGCAGCTGCGTTGGACGGAGCAGAAACACGGCAGGAATCGAACAAGTGCCAGAGCAAGGCTTTGTCGTGGTCCGCGGCTGGAGCAGCGCAGTTAGACGGCTGTAACAGCACACGGCGACTGATCCAGGGACAAGGCGCAGTGAACGGTTTCAGACCAGAGACGGACCTGCGTGCTGCTTTGACGGGAGGACGGCTGCTGCTCACGGGTCGCCACACACACAAGGGAGACGGGGACACACAGCGTGAGAAGGGGAAGTCTTGGATGAAAGCGGAGGGGTGGGGACACGTTCCACCCTTCCTCCAGATAAGTACCCTTCCACTCTCACTACATTAGCTGGGACTTCTTGTGAATTTTAACTTAAGTTATTTTAAAGACAACAAATTAGCCCTCTTGGCCCCGCCATTGGAAACCACAAGGACAATTATATTTGACTGGGTGTATTGTTTGTTTGATTTGGATTTAATTACTTCTGATTTTGCTTATTTGATTTGATGTTAGTGTTATTTTGCTGTGTTTTATTTTGTTTTGTTTCCACCCACAAGAATTAATTGTTTTATTAATCAAATACCCTTTAAGTATTGGACACTGATTGGTGGTGGTTATCCTGATGGATATTTTGTTCTTTTTAAGGTGATTGGCTGACGTCATCCGGAGGAACCTGGAGCCAAAGGACAATTGTTGGATTCTTTTATATGTGACTTCTTGGAGTATCTTTTAATTGTTTTAGATTTTGTAATAAACTATTTTTATATTTCAAATTCTCTCCTGGTATTGTCTGTTTGGTGGTCTTGCTCCTCAACAGAAATAGTGGTTTTACACTGAGGTCATTTAACCAGGTGACACATATTTGACACATTTTTACCTGATTTGTACACCGTCCACTGAAAACAGCTCTGAGACCCACTCATGGGCCTCCACCCACAGGTTGAGAACCACTGCATTAGTGGATGGTATTTGAAGCTTAATACTTTACAGATTGTTCTTACATCATGGAGGATAAGTGATGCAGAAAGCCTCTGGGTGAATTTATCATTTAGAAAACAGTGACAGTGAAAACAGCAGCTCAGAACTGGACTGATGAACCATATTTAGTTTTGATTCATCAACAGGCTGACTCGTCATTTTAAAAAAACTTCCGTTAAGTTAAACAGAGCACATGAGCTATGAAGACACAGTTTGAATCATAAAAACACACTGAGTGACTGAGGTGGGCTTTACACGAGGACGAATTTGTACGACTCCGGTAAAATAAACTATCGATCTGGTGATATTGACACACGGAGACGCGTATTTGTCCATGACTCCGCATCTTTTTTGAAAACGGGTTTGCAAGTGGATATCTGCGTATTCGTCTTCATGCCGTAGTTGGTATAAACAGATCAGTCCGGAGAAGACGGTGACCTCATAGCACCCCTCCTCCTCCGGGGGATCCCCGCCCAACCCACGTTGTCACACACAACAACAACAATGGCGCCAGCCGAGCTGATTCTGATCTTGTTCTAGCAGCTATAAGTATTGCTACAACTTTCATACCAACATTTTCTCACAGAGCGCGAACACCACCAACTACAGCAACAACAGCAACAAGTGCTCATGCAGAGACGCAGCATGTTACGCATGCATGAGCACTTATTGACGTGGAATCCACCTCGGAGCACAACTGTGATGTTACGAGTGTAGTAACCCAAGAACTACATTACCCAGCATGCAATATGGGTTGGGAGCATGCGCGGAAACCCACAGGTACGTCGCGGTCTGGATTTTGCGTTCTCAAGTAAATACACAAGCCTATCTACAATACGATGTGTAAACAGCGATCCGTGTTTTGATGCCGACGCCAAGACAATACGGTGCCGTCCTCGTGTGAGGAGGGCCTGACAGTCCCTCAGTGTCCCTGCGATGCGCGCCTGTCTGCGTCTTTACGCTCACCTGCACACAGAGGAGCGCGTGCACAGACGCTGAGAGAAAGTTCAGCTTACACAACCACACTTATCTTTGCGCATTTTGTTGTGTTTCCAAGATAGGCTATTACAGGGTGTTTTAGTGGGCACCACGTATGTTACACCCCTGCTTCCCCCATGGGATTTGTGCCTATAAATTCAGCGTGAGAAATCGGAGGTGTGGCGCGAGAGCGCGTGAGTGTGTATCACAGCCGGTGCGTAAAACTTGGCAGACCACATCAGCCTCTGTGCTTTCATCAACCTCCTATTAACTCAAGTTAGTCAACAACATTTCCTGGTCTTACCATGTAAAAACTACACAAACAGAGATTTACTCACTTTAATTCTCTGTGGTAATTCTTCTTGTATCACTGTGATGATTCTGTCGGCATGTTCTCTTTCTCCCGAGAGGTTCTGGCAGTGTAGCACTCTAAAGGGTCTGACTGGAACCCAGAGCCGCATCATTTGTTCCGCAAATGGGACAAATGATGCGGCTCTGGGTTCTCCATTGTAACGAAACGTTAAAAATCAAAAATAAAGTCACTGGGTTGCTTGATTGATGGCAATAGTTGACGCGTGAATGATTCCAAACAACGTAAATTTATTTTCTCATGTTACAACAAGTATCTAATAATAAACAAAACCAAAAGCAGGCAAAAGTTCCGCTCTGTCCTGATGTTCAAATCTCAATACCAAAACAAAAACTGATTTATTTTACCTTCACGGGCTAAAAACTGTTTGCCTTCCACCTCCACTCAAGCAACAACGCCTGATCCATTATTCTCTGATTGATTAAATAACCTCTGCCCTGTCCAACAATAAGGAACACTACACCCCCAAGTGGCGGTAGAAAGCAAATAAAGAAACATAACCAAACAAGAAATAAAATCAAAATATAAACAAATGGCTCTTACATTATAATAATAACAATGAGAATAATTATTATTATAACAATAATAATTATAATAATAAAAACAACAATACTAATAATAACAACAATAATAATAATAATAATAGCAACAACAACAATAATATAATATAAAAATATCTTTATTTATATAGCCCCTTAAAAACAGATACTTACAAAGTGCTTTAACAGCCAAACAAAAGCAGAACAGGTCGAACTCTGAGCACGATAAAAGCAACAATCAGGTCAGACAGAGACTAAAACAGACAAAGTAAAAGGCACAGAGGGTCATGTTAAAACAACCAAAGGAAAGAAACTCAAACTGGTTCGAGGGAGACAGCTGATGTATTTTTTCATTTATAATAATACGGAGACAGTAAGCCAAGTGATAGATAATATGTTTATAGATACAAAAATTGATGACAGTTAATAAATCATAGATGATAGATGACGGCATCACATCAGTAAGATGGAAAAGGAGGGAGGTAGACAGAGGATGAGTGAAAGAGAAAAGATAAATAAAAGATATAAAACAAAACTAAATAAAAACATAACACAAAAATACATGTATTTACATAGAAACATATTCAAGTTATTAAAAATAAGGCAAGTTTTGATAAAGAATGGTCTATACATTGTTTTTCAGTGTGTTGCTCTGGTGGGTTATTGTTGTCCTCAGATTTTCTTCAGTTCATGCTTCAGATGGAGTAATCCATTAGTCAAAGAACTCTGTCCATCTTCATCTGGAAAAAAGAAACACACAAACATAACATCATGAAAACAATAAAATGAAAGCATGAAAGCAAAATTATAACAACGACGGGTACAAAAAACTTAACAACAATGAGTAATACACAACAACAACTTTGACCATTACACAAACACAACAGAAACATACCCTATAATGAACAACATTATCGCAACACTAGGGCTGTAATCAACCAAAGAAATTGTTGGTCGACTAAAACACAGCAATTGTCGACCAAAAATTGACCATAAATTGACACATTTGGTCGACCAATCAGAATTTTGGTCGACTGGGCACGCATCGACCAATAAGTCGACCAGTCGACTTGGACTTTACAGCCCTACTCGACACAATAAATACATCAAAAAACTACATACAGATCACTACAGAAAGTCATCATAACAACACATACTACAGCACCACATCAACAATGAAACAAATAAACAACAATAAAAACAGCATCAACTGAAACAATAAACAACAGCAAGGACATTATTATAACACCAAAAAAACCAAAGGTAACAAAAACAAAATACAGATGTCACATGTCAGCAACATAGCAAAAACACATATCATCAACCCTTAGGGCCTGATTTTACAACGGAGGATTAAAACTAAAACAAAAGTAAGGTTCTGAGAATAAGTCATAAAGTAACGAGTATAATCTCATAAATTACAGAATAAAGTTGTTTAATTATGAGAATAATCTCATAAATTATGAGAATAAAGTCAAAAAATTACGAGAATTAAGTCATCTTTTAGATCAAACTAGGAAGGATCTACTTGGCTATATTTAGAAAGATATTCACAGATTCGGACTTTGCAGCTCAATAACTCATCTACAAAAGAACGTAGTTCCAAGCCTTTTTGATCACTGTAGGAATGTGAGCTATAAACTTGTTTTCCTCCAAACGCGTCGTTTACCATATCGGAGGAATAGTGTGAAAGAAAATTGAATAACTTCCCCATACTGAGAAGTAAAGTCTTCAAAATCACAGCAAATACAAAGGATTGTATGCTATTCATACTACGGGTCATATTTTCTGTTAGACTTATGAATTTAACTATTTTACAGGACTTTCTGATTCAAAATAAAGCAAATGCCATCGAAGTAATGACATCTACCAACCAAGTCATGACAGAACATGAATGGTGATCTCCTCTACTTTGAACTACAGCTCTTACTTCAGCAAGAATGTTTTGATTTGATTTCAATTATGTTTTGTTTATTTAACTGTTTTAATTAATATGGGTGGAAAACAATAACTAGAAGGATTTATTGTTGGTAACTGTAGTTACACTTAAGTCACACCACAGTTAGGCAAAACTAATGAGTTTTTGGACGATTAATGCAGTTTTAGGAGCGGCGTTATACATGCCCCGTGTGCTACCATTATACGGATGTCCGCCACTCGATTTTGGATCTAAATACCTCCAGACGCACTGTTTAGATCAGGAAAGCCTTCTGGGTGAGTATATTGATCTACTTCATTCTATAAATAATGTGAAAGCTGTAGAAACCGAACTTTTCCTTTAAGTTCCTGTATCTGAAATCATACTTATGAGTGCCATGTGCCTCGAGTAAGCCTACTTCAAAAAACCCCATCTAACCCTTCAACTTTTTTCAAGGTTTGTGTCCTTGGGAGTTCGGGACTGACCTGTAGGGGGAGCTGAACCACAGTGGCTGGTGCAGAGTAACTGGGTGGAGCCTGAAGATCCACTGAACAATCTCCTGGTACATTATATTCAGATGGCTGCCACAAAAACAAAAAGAGCCTTAGTTTGTCTCATGCCTCTGCAAACATCTAACAAATAAATACAGTCTAAATTTAGATTACTCAGTGCCAAAGGCAACTGAAACAGTCATAAACCTGCCACATTTCTGTTGATTTGTTTCCAGCACATGAAACTTACCTGGTTGCAACAGTCACAGGTGGATTTACAGACAGACACTGAGATGGCTATTGATATGATGAACTCCAAGATAAGAATCAATAGCAAGAGAATCCCTAAACCCACCTGTAACACAAACACACAACATATATTCGTATATACACATACTCATAATAATAGTACAAATAATAATTATTACAAATATTTGTTGTTAGTAATTATATGACCATCATTATTAATGTTATTGTTATTTCAGTTTAATCAATTAAAAGTTGAATTTTGTCTTTTTTTAATTTGCTTGACTGCTTTCCTGGTTTAGACTCTGCAACATTGCAAGGACATCCGGGACAGTGCCCCTAAATTGGAAGACTGGGGTGGTAGTCCCTCTTTTCAGGAAGAGGGACTGGAGGATGTGCTCTAAATGTAGCGGGACCACACTCCTCAGCCTTCCTGGTAAGGTCTATTCAGGGGACTGAAGAGGAGGTTCCGCCGGATGGTCGAACCTCAGATTCAGGAGAAGCAGTGTGGTTTTGGTCTTGGTCGTGGAACTGTGGACCAGCTCTATACCCTACATGGGATCTTTGAAGGTGCTTGCTCAACCAATTTTAATGTGTTTTGTTCACTTGGAGAAGGTACCGTGTCCCTTGTGGAGTCCTGTGGAGGGTACTCTGGGAGTACTGGGTACCGGACCACCTGATATGGACAGTTGGCTCCCTGTATGTCCCTGTATGACTGGTGCCAGAGTTTGGTCCACACTGCAGTAAGTCTAACTCGTTTCTAGTGAGGGTGGGACATCACCAGGGCTGCTCTTTGTCACTGATTCCTGTTCATAACTTTTAAGGACAGAATTTCAAGGCATAGCCAGAGTGTTGAGGAAGTCTGGTTTGGTGATTTCAGGATCAGGTTGCTGCTTTTTGCAGATGATGTGGTCCTGTTGGCCTCATCAGATCGTGACCTCAACTCTTGCTGGATCGGTTTGCAGCCAAGTGTAAAGTGGCTGGGATAAGAATCAGCACCTCCAAATCTGAGTCCATGGTCCTTGACTGGAAAAGGGTGGAGTGTCCTCTCTGGGTTGGGGATGAGGTTCTGCCCCAAGTGGAGGGGTTCAAGTACCTAGAGGACTTGTTCATGAGTGAGGAAAGGATGAAATGGGAGACTTACAGGCTAATCGGTGTGGCGTATGCGCAGCGTCTGCAGAGATGCAGACTCTGCACAGGTCCTTTATAGTAAAGATTTACATCTCTATCTTTGTTCCTACTTTTACAAGTGGTCACGAGCTGTGGATAGTCAGAAAGAACAGGATCACTGGTACAAGCAGCCAAAATGAGTTCCCTTCACATGGTGTCTGAGCTCTCCCTTATACTGCTCTCCCACTAAAATTAGTGAGTAAATACATTTTTTTTTTAATGGGGACATACAATCAGCAAATGATTTTCCCATTGCCAGCAGACCCAAGTCTGACTGTTTTTTTTTCCTCTGGTGTGTCAAGCTAATGTAATCACATTGGTGACTTCATCAGCATGACAAAATATAAACAACGGAAGGAGCATGGAAGCCATGGAGGCCAAATGTTTTCAATACTTTATTCTTTTGTGAAATTAAGTTTACTTTGTGGAGGTTGACCCATTGTTGGTCTCATATCAACTTGTGTGTGTGAAGTAAGTGCAGACTGAATTACACTCGAGTGCTAATGATACAGAGCCCGATGGAATTTGTTGCTAAGATGGCAAGGAGTCACGGAAGTTACAGACAGAGGAGACAGCCACGATATTATGCCATAGGCACCTTACGCCAACATCATGGCATAAACTAGTGGGTTCACCCAGGTGTGATGTTCCCACTCGATCTGATCTAAAAAGCTGTGTTGGTTGCGGGGTCAGTCAACCTGGGTCTAAATGCCAATTGGTCCCTTTCTCACTGCTGACAGGAGCTGACTGTTCCGTGTTTAAATAGGTTTTTTTGGCCAGAGAAAAATCGGTATTAGAGATAGGGTAAGAAGTCTGGTCATCCAGGAGGGGCTTGGGGTAGAGCCACTGCTCCTTCGCATTGAACAGAGCCTGATGAGGTGGCTCTGCATCTAATGACGATGCCCCCTGGATGCCTCTCTGGTTAGGGCATGGCCCACTGGGAAGAGACCTCAGAGAAGACCCAGGACTATGTCTCGGAGTTGGCCTGGGAATGTCTTGGGATACCCCAGGAAGAGCTGGACAAAGTGGAGAGGGAAGTCTGGACTTCTCTGCTTAGGCTGCTGCGACCCGACCACGGATAAACTGAAGAAGATACATTAGATGGATGGAACAACAAGGCCACCATAAAGCTCCTGGGAAGTGTTGATAAACTACATTGTTGTTTGCACAGACATTACTGCCCATTGCTACTAAGTATTTATTGCCATGTCATATGATTATTCATCACTTTAATTTTTATAAACTTGTTGTTTTATTTATGGTCTCTTTGTAAATGTGTTATATAAGTACATAGCCATGTTATCTGACTGATTTTCACCTGTTACATGTTCAATTATAGACATGCTATACAATTATACAAAGCATTGTATATGACTGTTGATGGCACAGTTTTACAGAAATAAGCCATTTACATCATCCAGACAAAATCAACATCCAGTCATTGAATACCTTGCCATCGAAGCACTCAGAGGAATTTAAAAAACCACAAAAGAATGCCACTGCTACTGCTCCAAAAATAAACAAGGTGGTTGCGGCACATGCAGCCACTGTGGCAATCACGTTGAAAGCCAGAGTGGTGTTCATCTGGAAAGAGATATTTAAATAAAGAGGTTTGGACATGTTAGCTAAAAAGAGCAAGTCAAACAACAGAACAGACAAAAATGACACAAACAACTTTTAACAACAAACAACAACATGGTAAATAACATGGCAAAAACTCAACAAACAGCACAACTACACATCTAACAGCAAGACAACAAAAGTGACTACATAACATTAAAGGAACACTACACCCAAACAACGATTTGGCCTCATTTTCTACTCACCCTCATGTTGAACAACACTGTGGAGTAGTTTTGGAACATCTAGGATGCAGCCGGAGATCTGGGGGAATCCTCGCTGTCCACTGACATTGATATCATGACTTGGTCAGAGCCGAGCGAACAGTGTCCTTAAAAGTCCACAAAAGTCCACAAAAAATTCGGCAATATTCCTCCATACTGCTCGTGCGCTGTAATCCAAGTGTCCTGAGCGGGTAACGTCCACCATTTACTCGAAACAACATCATTTAGCACATGTTTATAGCCTAAACAATACTACTCTGCATTTCTATGATACTCTTACGGGTGCCCTCACGGAGCGGCTGACTGATAAACCAAGCGAATCACGCGCACTGCAATAATTAGGAGGCGTAGAACAAGAAATCCCACATTCTGCTGTGGCGGCAGAGCCATGGACAGACACAAGAGTGGTCAGCAGAATGTGGGATTTCTTGGGTTCTTTTTTCTTGTTCTACGCTCCTAGTTATTGCAGAGTGCGCGTTCCTTTGGTTTGGTCAGCCGCGGCTCCCGTAGGCACCCGTAAGTGTGTCATAGAAATGCCCAGTAGTACTGTTTAGGCTATAAACATGTGCTAAATGATGTCGTTCGAGTAAATGGTGGGCGTTACCGCTCAGGACACTTGGATTACAAGCGCCACGAGCAGTATGGAGGAATATTGCCGACTTTTTGTGGACTTTTTGTGGACTTTTAAGGACACTGTTAGATTCGAGCTCTGACGAAGTCATGATATCAATGTCAGTGGACAGCGAAAACAACACAACAAACATCAATGAAACAGAACAACTGGAGTTCTGAGTCACACTTTCATTTGTATAATAGACCCAACCCTTTTATTTTTTTACTGTGATAAAGGTCTAGATGATGTGTACGAATTTGGCACCTGATTTTTTAACACTGTGGTGATTTTTGATATTTTACTGATAATCACTCTATAGAAAGAACATTTTTCACCTCTCACTCTATCCCCACAGGAGGCTGCAGGACAACAACACCCTTTGCTTTGCACCCATCACTAAGTGCAGATAGAGCACACACACACACGCGTGCTATAGGCTAACCACACACACGCTATATGCTTCATCAGGGGTGGGCAACTGGTGTCCCAGGGGGCCATATGTGGCCCTTCACCTTGCTTAAAACGGCCCCCCAGTCATTTCCATAAAAATAACAAAAACTGGAAAAATGAAAAAAAGAAAAGAAAAAAAAACAACAGTTGCTAAATATGATACATCATGCGCAACCAGTTCCATGTTATGCATAAATCTGGATAGGTGATTAAATATTTTTTACTACCTTTAGATCGCTGGTAGGTGCTTTGTATTGACAAGTCATTTAAGGTCCTACTTAGCTATGATTGTGTCTCTAAAAATATTTTGTGAGGCATTAAAACATAATTTGGAGTATCGGTAAAACCCATATTTGAAAACATACAGTACTTGAGCTTCAAAAAGTAAACATTTGTTCTTTGACTGCATTAAAAAGAAGCCTAAAATAGCTTTAAATATGTCTCATGTACATTTTGATCATTTTAAATTTTTAATTGTGTTTTAGTTAGAATATTTCAGTGTTGATATAATCCTTGGTTAAGTTTTATCTTTGTATTTTTTTGTTTATTTATATATTTTTGTTCCATTCCACAGGTACTGTACTTGTAGTCGTACTGTAGTTCGTACGAGGGTGCAGACTCACCATTCCACACACACATGTAATACAAATGCTCACCACAGATGCCAAGTTTTCCTCCCTGCTGCCCTCTGTCATGGCAGCGACAGCTAAACAGGGGCACATCTATTTCTGGGTCTTTAAAGGCACAGCGGGAAAATTGTCCCCTCATTTGTTTGCCCTAATTATGAGTTATTCTTCAGCATTGAAGACTGAACAAAAATCATGTACATTGGGAAAATGTAACTGAGATATTTCTCAATTTATGAATGGGTATAAATGAATTTTGTTTTTTTATAAAGGAATCCTGATAATGTGC
>JAZDUH010000050.1:430000-477500 GCA_036419115.1 Scarus forsteni | reverse complement strand
TTGATGTAACAACTGACTGAATAAAGTTGAACAATTTAAAGAGAAATACATTTCTGATACGTTTGCCAATGCAATGCATGGCATTTATTATAAATACTGCTTTGGTATGAAACTTAGATGCAGCAGCATGACAATTCCAAACGTACAACATAGTAGCCTAGAATAGAATTTCCCTGAAATCTCTGGCACTTAAGACTAGTGCACGATTCAAGAAACTTTCATTTCTTAAGAATATTTAACTGTAATTGGAAGGTCAGGATATTTTAAATAAAATAAATTGAACAAAAAATATTGTCAATTTAACAAACAAAAAAAGAGAAAAAAAAGCAATGAAAATGAAATGGCCTATCTTTTAGCAAAATTGCATGTAAATAAAAATAATTACACTAGTCAAAAACAAAAAAACATAGACCCTGTCTCTGTAAAGAAAAAACAAAACTCATGCAACAATAAAAACTATGGCCTAAATGAAATGGAGTTTATACAGTTCAGGAATTGTGACATGTAGGTCTACTTTCATCTGTCAAACGTTTGTAACTGCTGGCTTTTCAACCATATAGATGGGCTGCACTTCTCGCAATGTAGCAAACGACACTGTCTGTGAGCGCATCATTTTGGGGTTTTATCTATATGTTCTTTGCCAACCAAACACCTCAATAAGTGTTGACTGTCAGGACAAAGGCTCCACTGCACCTGCACATCTTCGTCGCCACTACTTTCAAACAAATGCGACATATCAGCTCGTAGGCGTTTATGAGCTCACACCTTGTTCATCCTGTTTAAAACCAACACATTCTCACACTGGGGCAGCCGGCTTAAGAACTGTATCTTTTGTGCCATCATTCATATTAGCGTTTGTTTCCGCGTTACTCCTCAGGACGATCACTTCAGCTCTCTCCGTGTGTCCGCGCGAGCGGCCCCGTCTTCACTCCAAAGATCGCATGTTTGACAGATGCTCACTCGGCTACAAATCCGCTAAATCCGCTATAGAACCAATGCACCCCGGTGTTAAGAAAGATAGACGTACTGAGCCATCTTCACATTCAGCCTCTTTGGTAGTAAAAGAGGAGGAAAACAAACATGCAGACTACTGCAGGTGGCATTAAGAGGCAGAGGAATGTTTTTTTGTAATACGGGAGAATTACGGGAAAGTATCAATACGGGAGGACGGCGGGAAAGAGGGCTAAAATAAGGTAGTTTCCCGGCCAAAACGGGAGACTTTACAGCTATCAGGCGTGAAGAACAAGATGCATGATGCTTAATGTAGCGTTTAACCGACTAGTAAAATACCAAACGATTAATAAATAAGTAGGCGGTTAACCGATTAAACGACTAGTCGCGCACATCCCTAGTATATATATATCTTTTTTTGGCTGCATGGTGGCGCAGCTGGTAGAGCATGTGCCTCTCAGCAAGAAGGTCCCTGGTTCAATTCCTGGGTCGGGAGGGCCTTTCTGTGTGAAGTTTGCATGTTCTTCCCGTGCATGCATGGGTTCTCTCCGGGCCCTCGGCTTCCTCCCACAGACCAAAAACATGCTCATTAGGTTAATTGGAGACTCTAAATTGCCCTTAGGTGTGAGTGTGAATGGTTGTCTGTCTCTCTATGTTGCCCTGCAATCAACTGGCGACCGGTTCAGGGTGTACCCCGCCTCTCGCCCAATGATAGCTGGGATAGGCTCCAGCCCCCCGCAACCCCGAAAAGGGACAGCAGGGTATAGAAAATGAATGAATGATATATTTTTTTTTAATTAAAGGGACTGTGTGGAGTTTCTAAGTGATTACAAAAAAGTCTCACTTTTACATATATGCCTGATGGAAATACACACTTTAAGATGAGTTTTGTAGCATCAAAATAGGTTATCGATAAATGCTATTCCTTAGCCTTCCAGTCAGGTCGGACAGAGCTGGACTGGCCTGGATACTCAACTTCGGGAACAAGACAATTAAAACTAGAGCAAATTTATATTATTCAGACACGTCTTAGAGCACCGGACTGTAAGTAGCCATATATATCCGGCTACAAAACTACGACACTAAGTTTTCCCAAATTTGCTTGTGGTCACACATAAAAAACTACCGCTACGTATCTAGAAAGAGATACATTACCTCGTCACTTTGCATCCTGTAAGTTGTTGAAAAAAGAAGTTCTAAAGCAAAGCAGAGTTCTGAGGAAGGTCTGAGCTGCATTCAATAGCTTCAAAACAAATACACGCTTTGGGTCAAGTCTTTTGGTGCGTTCCAGTTGTAGTCACAAGTAGGAATTTCCAAGTTCCGAGTAGGAAACTGCAACTGGAACATCCCCCAAAGTCAGAATTTCCTCCGGGGAACGCGGTGAAACCTCGCCACCCCTGAGTTGACAATCGCAGATGGATGCCCCCAGTGTGAACAGTTATTTAGCTCCTGTAATAATCAATTTATTTGCACTTCTGACTGGGGTGTGTCACTCTAGATCAGCTGTATACATAGAATTGTTAGACTTATATTAACAAAAATGGTGCCATAGTGATAATCACATTCTTCATACAACAACGCAGGGCGTGCTAACAACAGCTAACAATAGCCTGGTAGATCGGCATGTTTTCCGACTTTGTAACTGGAACGCTGATAACTCTGAGACGATGTCACTCCCAGTTCTCACGGTTACTGATGCGCATAACATTCACGACAGTCGTCGCGTGGGCTCATGGGTAGAAGTCTTTACGTTGCCGGTAATAGACTTTCCTCACAGTCCCTTTAAAGTTCTACCAGCAATAACAAGAGCAATTTCATCTTCCTTGAAAACACTTTTATTGAATAGAATAGAATAGAATAGAATAGAATAGAATAGAATATCACTTTATTGTTCTTATATAAACACTTGTTAGGCAACATATTTAGCTCAGTGAAACATAGTTTAATTTCCACTGTGGCAGCAAAGAACAGAAAAAATATATACATTTTAATATAGAGAAGTAATAAATAGAAATAAACAAAATTTCTTTCTACAGCTATGTAAATCCAAGCCCAAATTATGAAAATAGGGCAAAATTCTCAATTTTTGATAGAAAACAACACTTAAAAAAATAAAGACTTAACACTTATCTCTTTACAGTTCCAAAAAAAATAAAATTTCCTGATCTCGCATTTTTAAGAAATCCTTCAATCAATTCCTGGATCTGTAACAAGGTTCAAGTTAACACCAAAACCTTTTCACTTATCTATTGAGCCATGATGAACATTCTCTGGAAACGTCATGGAAATCTTTTGTCATGGAAATTGTGAAATTGAAATGGAAATTAGCAAAAACGTGGGACAGCTGCCTATCTCCCAATATTAAATAAAAATGAAATATGAGAGGTTATTAAAGATAAGATAAACTGGGACAAATCTGTGAAGAAGTGGACCTGTCTCAATGTGGAGATTTATAATCCATAGTTCACAGTGACCTACTAAGGACCAAGATGTAATTTATTGTTCATTTTTATAATTTGTAATTTTCATAAATCCGTATTTAACTTTTAATTCCATTTTCTATGAAGGTCCCCCCTTTGTGTGTTTGTATGTTTGTGTTTGTCTCTTTTTTTGCTAATTGTGTTTATAAGGTTATCATTTCATGCCAGAACAGCAGAATAAGAAAGACAAATTTATTTTTTCTGTCGACGGCATGTATCCTGTTTTCTTCACTTCGACGAAAGAATAAGAAGTGAAATTTTTTTTTCAAAAAGATGGAGGCCTTTTTATATTTTTGAGCCAAATTTTTAACCAAAGAACGAAAAAAAATTCCTAATCACTGCACGCTTCGAATTCACACTCATCAGATTTCATTCTGTTTGAAAACATTTCATTCTGAAATTTTAAAGAAAATCTTAAAAATGAATTAATAATAGTTAGAATAAACAAAAATGTCAAAAATAATCATGATAATACACTGGGTTTCTTTTACGGTAAAAGTTGCATCTGAAAATAACAATCTGATGGTTCCTCAATAAAATAATGTTTCCCTGAAACAATAAATATGATTAATAGAACTTTATTTAAAGGGGAAGGAATAACTTTTAGGAAATGTAATTAAACATTTTGTCCAATGAATGACAATTATGAGCCATAATCACATCAGGGCTGCCAACTTTTCATAAACCTTGGAGTTAAAGCCTGTTGCATCATTTTTGATACACACATTTATGATACATTTATCTAATAAATATGATCAATAATTTACTAATAACCATCTGAATACATTGTGATACATGATACAAATGCCTTTAAGTGTATTATCAGTTGCTAACAACACCTACTGAATCAAATTAGATACAAAAACTAAATGTTACATTTTATGGAAATGTTGATTTTGTTGGATTTTAGTAGAATGTGTAATAAACATTTCAATACCAAAAGTGATCATTTTCTGACTATTATTTGTGCTTTTAGGCTAAAATAATGTGTTTATAACTCAAGTGACTTGAGATTGAAAAACTTTTCTTTTTACAATGGGGACGGTCACCGGTGGGGTCTGGTTCATTAACAGAGTCAATAATGAGTGTCTGTCCCCTTAGGTCCTGAGGACATTTCTGCCACATTTTACCTGATTTATGCACTGTCCCCTGAAAACAGCCCTGACACCCACTTAGGGGCCTCCACCCACAGGTTGAGAGCCGCTGCACTAGTAGACTGTATTTGTAGCTTGAACCAGATTGTTCTTATGTCATGGGGAATAAGTGATCCAGGATACCTCTGGATGAATTTATCATTTAGAAGACAGTGAGTGAGTGAAAACATGACAAAGAACGTTGAGTTTTGATTCATCAAAAGCCTGATTCGTCATTTTTTAAGTCTTTGTGCTCATTTAAATTCTGCACATGAGCTATCAATACACCTTTTGAATCATAAAAACCCACAAAGTGACTGATGGTCCTCCAGTGTCCCTGCATCTGCGCATTTGCGCTCGCCGCCACACGGAGCAGCGCGCACAGACAGTGAACGAAAGTGAAATGCTATATTTTGTGCTTTTTGTAGTGGTTATACGGTATTTCTAGGCATTTTCTCAAGGGTATCACGTAAGCTTTACCACTAGACACGACCCCTGCGACCCCCAGTGCCTATGAATTCAGCGTGAGAAATCGGATGTGTGGCGTGAGAGCGTGTGAAGCCAATCCAATTAAATTTAGATTCAAACATCTAATTTAATGTAATCTTACCCCCAAAGCAACAGCGTGGGTCCGGCTGAAGGGGCTTCTCCCCGTACACATCTTCGGAGGGATGTTATAACACACCCAACCCTGAGGAGGAGTCCGAGCAGGCACTGATAAAGACGATGTCTAACTGAGAGGACTGCAACAGACTGAAGGGCTGTAAGTCCAAGTTGAGCTGAGAGTCCACTTGAGCTGATGATCCAACTATGTCCCTTGAACACAGCTAATACACCGGTTTATGTGGGTGTGTGAAATGCCCAGCAAGTAAGAAACGAAATATAAAAAGATCCAAAACCAGAAAGACAGCTGCAAGAGCTGAGAGGCGCTTCCAGTAACACACGCTTACATCAGACTGGCACTATGCCCAGTGGAAGGAAAGGGTCTGTGTCTCTGCTGAACGACCTCACCCTTTTTCCTGGAATTGTGGAGAAGGGGGCCAGAGGGTCACATGGTTCTGAAACGTCCCAAACAAAGCTTGGCGGGTCATTTAAATAAATACATTTAAATAAAAGCCGTGATTTCTCACAATTTACCATTCAATATTTTCATTTTTTTACATTCATACATTGTCATATGCAAATTCCGTGACACAGCACATCTTTGTGCTTGTGCAGGAATATTATTGATGTGATAATGATGTTAAAATTGATTAAATTTCCCCTTAAAAGGAAGAATGTGGACAGTAAATTAGCTGTATGTTCTTGACTAGTCAACACCGCTTGACACTGCACCGTTATTTAATGTACTTCTTATAACAACAACGACTTTTGTTAAAACCTTTTAGATGAAGAAGGGAGAAGCCTGTGTGATCTTTTTTTGTAAGAAACATGTTCAGATGTCTCAAGGGCATTGTCCATGCTATAACTTTATTAGCTTCCAACATGTTGGAAACTCAGTAGCCTATTTAGAAGTCTATCTCTCTATCTATCTATCTATCTATCTATCTATCTATCTATCTATCTATCTATCTATCTATCTATATACAGTCCTACTCATCAAGTTGAAGTACACAATGTTGAATATCTTCTGTAAAAAAATGAATCAAGTCAAACATTTGTTTCTATGGAGAACTTGTGTTTGACACAAAAGAGCAATTGATAAACAGTAATTTTAAACAATAAAACATTCGAGGAAAAAAATAGAAAAGCAAAGTTTGCTGTGTCACTGGTTTTGGCACCCTTTGCTGCAAATCAGTATGGCACCACATTGTGACTCATCTGTGGCAAATCAAAATGAGAATCACCTGTGATAAATTGACTGTGCTCATGTGACATCAATTAGCCAATGAATGATGGCTTCTTTTTTTAAAAAAAGCCCCCTGTCCCCTGTTTCTTTGTCACAATGGTGAAAACAAAGGAGCTGTCTGAGGACATCAGAGGTGTGATTATCAGCAAACACAAGACCTTCAAAGGATACAAAGTCATCTCCAAAGACCTTAGTATTCCTGTATCCACAGTGCATAATGTTATTAAGAAGTTTGTCAAGCATGGAACTGTCAAGAACCTCCCTGGATGTGGAGGGAAGAGAAAAATTGTTAACAGAAGTCTTCGAAGGTTGGTGCGAATAGTGGAAAAAACACCACGTCTAACTTCCAAAGACCTGAAGACCAACCTGGAACAGTCTGGGGTCATGGTCTCAACGAGTACCGTACAACACACACTAAACCAAACAGGGCTTTATGGGTGACGGTCAAGGAAGACACCACAGCTGAAGAAAAAACATAAAAAGGAACAATTAATATTTGCCAAAGAGTACCTGGACAAACTGCAATTTTTCTAGGAAAATGTTCTGTGGACAGACAAAACAAAAAAAGAGCTGTTTGGCAATGCACACCAACAGTTTGTTTACAGGTGCGATGAAGCCTACAAGGAAAAGAACACCCTACCAACAATTTAGCTTGGTGAAGGTTCCATAATGGTTTGGGGCTGTTTTGCTGCATCGAGTACTGGAGGCCTTGACCGTATCACAGGAATCATGAAATTTGAGAATTATCAAGAAATTTTAGGGCGATATGTCCTACCCAGTGCAAGAACACTTGGTTTGAGTCGAGGGTCGTGGGCCCTCCAGCAAGACAAATACCCAAAGCACACATCCAAAGCACGCAGGAATGGTTGAATAGGAAATAATGGACTGTTTTGAAATTGCCAGCAATGAGTCCTGATCTCAATCCGATTGAAAATCGTATTTTGGACCTTCAATCAAAAGATCCTGATGAGATCAATTTGGTCAATTTCAATTTATTTCTGAAGATATTGTTAAAGTAATGCAAATAATGAAGGGGTGCCAATAATACTGAGCAGGACTATGTATAGTATATATATATATATATATATGTAGGGAGAGAGAGAGAGAGAGAGAGAGAGAGAGAGAGAGAGAGAGAGACTTATACTCAGCCTGTTGTTCTTGTTCTTAGCCTAAGAAATACACACATACTATTTTGTGTGTGTGTATTTTTGTGTGTGTTTTGTGCATGCCTATGTGTTTGTGCATAAGTGAAATGTTGCGTGCATGCATGTGGGTAGGTGTTTCTGTAAAATAAGGGTGGATCGGTGAGTTTGAGAGAATGTTTTAAATTTTCAATGTCATGCACTTTGATCTACATTTTATGTATGATAAACTGGGAGGACAGTGACGAAGTAGATTTACTTGAGTACTGTATTTAAGTACATTTTTTGAGTATCTGTACTTTCCTTGAGTTTTTTTTGGGAACTTTTGACATTTACTTCACTACATTTAAAAGACTAAAATTCTACTTTTAACTCCACTATATTTCCATAAATGGCCTCATTACTCGTTACTTTTTGGTACAGGTATGAAGTCAGCGGATGAAATTCATTTTCTCGTCTAAAATGTTTTTCAGTTTGTTCAAGTGGTGTTATCTATACTTCATGCATCCCGTTCCACACTCCAGTCCAGTTGGTGGTAGTGCACTTTTGAGTTGGTTTGCCAACCGCCAAAACAACAAACAACAAAGAAGAAGAAGAAGGCACACATGCACTACTGTGATCGGGCAGGTGAAGGTTGAGCTGACGTTGGTGATTGCGGTTCGTCTTGGCAGTAATGATGGCTACTATGGCAGATAAAGATGACAATTCCACACCAGAGCACCCATGGCCATATCTGAAGGGGGTTAAATAAAAAATAAAATAAAATGGCAATGGTTGTCCTTTTGTTGATTCATTCGTGTTTCAGTTATTCTTCCATGGGCTTTGTAGCATATTTTCAAACTCTTTATTTTCCATGATCTCAGTGCGTTCTGTAGATTGTTCTAATAATTATGTTCTGTAAGGTCAACGGGAAAATGTACTTCTAATACTTGAGTATTTTCAAAAGCAGTACTTTAACTTCAGTAAAAACTTGACTGAGCAGCTTTCACTCGTATTGGAGTAGAATTTGAACATGAGTATTTATACTTTCATTTGAGTACTGGCAATGAGTACTTTCTCCACCACTGATGATAAGTGCTTGTTTGATATAATAAAAATAATACACTTTATTTATACAGTACTTTTAGGAGACTCAAAGATGCTTTACAAGCTAAAAGGATAAGAGTACGGATTAAAATATGTATATGTGTACATACATTCATACATACAGGGGCGGCCTAGAAATCTGGGACCCCATTAAAAGATGTCAGATTGAGCCCTTTTCTAATGCAGCACTTAACAGCATCTAAGCATCAACTTATTCAAAGCAAATAGTTAAATAGATTTGAAGATACATACCTTTTTTAATTCACCATTTATTTATGATTGAAGTCCATTTATCTTGTTTAAAGAAACAAAAAAGTTCTAAAAAGTGATAAAACACTTCTTCAGATGAAGATATAGAATAAATGGTGCATTAAAGTATATACGCAACAGAACTATCGGGCATTTGAACCAGTTTAAAGATTTAAAATATATTTATGTATCATAGGCTATTGTTAGAAGGCAAGCTGTGCTCAAAGTATAATGGAACAGGACGGACTTTGACAAGTTAACTAAGGTTGGACAGGCATAAATTAGTCCATTTATTGAATACATCAAATCACATTCAGCCAAGGTCTCGAATGTTGAACGAAACTTGAACGTTTTCTTATTGGAGGCTTACTGTCCTCTATAAAGTTCAAGATTTGCTTCTGTTGAGGATCTAAATAGTTAAATTTAGCCTGTTAGTAATGATAAAAATAAAGATCTGACCTCAAATTAAGTGGACCAACTTCAGGTCTGTTTGAATAAAAAGCCAGAGTTAGATTTTGAAGGGCAAAAATAACAAAAGAGAGCTGACAAAGATTTAAAAATGGGACCAGCCTCCTCTTCAATCAATAGAATAGGCATTTCCTCAGAGATAGATGGGTTTGTCAAGACAGTTTGAGGGAAGAGTTACTAGAGATATCAGCTTGTAGTTGCCCTGTTACCTCAGCAGGCCTCACACACATACAGTCCTGGTAGATATATGGACTAAGGGCATTTTCACACCAACCACATTTAGTGTGCACCAAAGAAGTTTTGGCCCAGGGTTTGGTTATTTAGTGCCAATGTGAATGCAACCACCGCACTTTGGTGCGCACCAAATCAGCAGGTCCTAGACCTCCATGAAGGGGTGGTCTCGAATTCGCTCCATCTCCCCACATTTGGTGCGGTTTCACTGGTGAGAAACAAAGTGGTCCGAACTGATCTATTTTTGATGCATTACTTCCTGTTAATTAGGTTGAGTCTTTTGCTTATTCAACTTGTCGATTCGTTTTTTCTTGGTGAGGATTACGATGATTTACGAAGGTCCAGAAGGTCGCTGATGCCGTCTCAAACACGACATAAAAAATACATTTGAAGGAAAATGTAGAAGAGAGCGAAACGTAAACATTGGTTGTCTGGTGTAGGAAAGAGTTACCATGGCAGTCTCTTTTTCCTTCTCCTCTGTAGCCGGTTTGGTAACCAGTTACGTGCATATCGCCCCCTGCTGTTTCAAACTGAGTAAATACACAAGTGGATCCGGGCACGGTTCAATATTGCCAGTGTGAATGCAAGCTAGTAGGGGAGGGGGGCAAACCCATGGGGAACCGCGCCGCAGCACAGTTCGAAACAAGTGAACCCAATGTGAAAACGCCTTTAGATGTGGACACTGACCAGAATGCAGATTGACCTGCTCATTTGAGGCATGGCTGAGGCATCAGAGAGGATAATTATGCGCATACATCATGAGAAATGTGAACAAACACGAGCATGCTGTGTTCTCTGTGACCTGTTGTTGCTCACAGTGGTCCTAGAACAGCAGATAGATCTATGTTAAGATTCATCAGGTGCAGTCAAGTGTAATCAGGCAGATCCTTCATGCAAAGCTCATATCTAAAATGACAGGAGGAAGTGGGAGGAGCTACGAGTGAGTCAACAGCAGGAAGTGCTGCAGCAGTAACAGCTTCAGCAGAAGCTTTATCAGATTGTTAGAAGGTAAGCTGTATTCAAAATATAATGGAGCAGGAAGAGGACAGTGACAGTTAAAGTTGAAATTTATTGAATAATCAGTAACTCAGCTGAGGTCTCTCTGGGCCATCCACCTCACACAGCTGCAGAGATCCTTTTAGGGATCCTTGGCAGAGACATCACACTATGCAATAATTTCTGTCGCAAGCTGGTCTTTTGATTCTTGACTTTGCTGAGTTCAGACTCCCTGGTGACTGTTCACATCAGCAGTCAGCCACAGAGGCAGGCATTCAGCTCAGATAAAATGGACCTTGAGAAAAACAACAGGGGGCAAAACACATCTCTAAATATGGGCATGTATCACTGTATTACCTGTGGATGTAAGCTTGTTTGGCTTTTGAAATATTTACAATATTATCAGTCTTTAACCCTTTAACTCCCAGCTCAACTGTTTGGCAGAAGTCAACGTATTCAGGAATATTTAATGTGTTTAAAAAGTTATCGTTTATTTCTACCGTTGTTTTAGGATACAAAAAACTGCAAACAAATCAAAATAACTGATATTTTCTTGGTGTAGGGTTTAAATAGCTTTAAAAATATTATTAATACCATCATTATCATTTTAAATACTTCACCATTATTATATATTCATCAAAAATGTTTTTATATATTTATATAAATCATTAAAATATTTTGCTGGGTTCTTTTTACAAACATTTCTGCCTTTTGTTATTGATTTTCATCCCAAATATTTGTGCATTTTTATGCCATCACGTGATCAACTGTTAGCCTTTTAAAACCTTCAAATCCCACACCAAGAAGATATCTGTTTTTTGGTTTGTTTGTAGTTTCTTTTGTTCCCAGAAATGTTAATGGTATCAAACAATGATTTGATTTGTTTCACTTTATGAATCATAAGGTACATTTGAATTTATTGACCTCTGCCAAACAGTTGAGCTGGTAGTTAAAGGATTAAAAGATTAAAAACTTTTGAAGATCACACAATTGTCTTAATGTTTTACCTACTTTTTCTAAATTCTAAGGTATTTTAACTTGTTGTTTGGTAAAAACAAAAACATAAATTACACTAATACTTCTTCAAAATGGCCTTTTTTAGGGAATTGTTATTTTATGTGGGTTAACAGAGCCAAAAGAGGCCTGAATTTACTTTTTTGAAGTTAAAACAATTGTTTTTACTTATTGAAAGTAAGAAAAGAGAACTATAGTAAAATGTTAAAGAATTGTTCCATTATATATATCATGTTTATTAGATATGTAAACAAGGTGTGTTCTGCTTTGAAAAGTGGTGAAAAATTAAACCTCAGTTTCTCACAGGGGAAAGTAGGAGCTTATTTAGCCTGCAGCTACTTTATTTAAAGGGACTGTGAGGAGAATCTATTACCGGCAACGTAAAAGACTCTGCTACCCATGAGCCCGCGCGGCGACTGTCGTAATGCTGCGTTCCAGTCACCGCAGAACAGGGAGTGACATCATCTCAGAGTTATCAGCATTCCAGCTGAAGTCTGAAAAAAACATGCTGATCTACCAGGCTATTGTTAGCTGTTGTTCGCACGCCCTGTGTTGTTGTTCACAAATATCACATGAAGAATGTGATTATCACTATGGCAGCATTTTTGTAAATATAAGTCTAACAATACGATGTATACAGCTGATCTAGACACACCCCAGTCAGAAGTGCAAATAAATTGATTATTACAGGAGCTAAATAACTGTTCACACTGGGGGCATCCATCTTTGATTGTCAACCTGAGGGTGGCGAGGTTTCACCGAGTTCTCAGTAGGAAATTCTGACTTTGAAGGACGTTCCAGTTGCAGTTTCCTACTTGGAACTCAAAATCCCTACTTCTGACTACAACTGGAACGCACCAAAAGACGTTTACAATCCACAGCGTGTGCTTGTTTGAGGCTAATGGATGCAATAAGGACCTTCATCAGAACTCTGCATTGCTTTACAACTTCGTTTTTTCAATGACTTAGGATGCAAAGCGACAAGGTAATGTATCTCTCTTTAGTTACGTAGTGGTAGTTTTTGATGTGTGACAACAAGCATTTTTTGGAAAACTTGTTTAGTTGTAGCCGGCTATCTATTGCTACTTACAGTCCGGTGCTCTAAGACGTGTAATATAAATAACAAAATGATAAAAAATTTGCTCTAGTTTTAATTGTCTTGTTCCGGAAGTTGAGTATCCAGGCCAGTCAAGCCCTGTCCGACTTGAACACGAAGCTAAGGAATAGCATTTATAGATAAGATATTTTGATGCTATTAAACTCATCTTAAAGTGTGTATTTCAATCAGGCATATATCTAAAAGTGAGACTTTTTTGTAATCACTTAGAAACTCCTCACAGTCTCTTTAAAGTTTTGTATTTTTAATATACTTTGTTAATTAGTCTAATACAGGGCAGATCATATTGTTTTTTTTTTTACTCTTTTTCATTTAAGACTTGACTTATTTGTATTTAATTGCTTTCTTTGACCAATGAATGAAATATACAGTGCAAACCAACAAACAATTATGATTATTACAAACTATTATAACATAGTTTGTCCATGTCTATGTGCTCCTGTAAGGTGTCCTTGGGTTTTTGGGGGGGTATTTTTGTGAGCCCCTGTAATTCACTGGTCCCCCAGAGTATTTCTATCCTATCCACATCCTGTGGTCGTGGAAAAGATGTTAGTCTGTTTAAGAAAGGTCAAATCATTGGCATCAAGCAGGGAAAACATCTAAGGAGATTGTAGAAGCTACTAAAATTGGGTCCAGAACTTTCTAACACATTATTATAAAACTGGAAGAATAGTGGAGAACCATCGTCTTTGAGGAAGAAATGTGATCAGGAAAAAATTCTTAATGACCCTGATCTGCAACCACTTAAACATTGGGCCAAATTAAATCAAAGAAAAACAACAGTAGAACTGAGGGGTGTGTTTATTAGTGAAAGTAAGAGCATCTGCACAATGCAAAGGGAACTCGAGGGATTGGGACTGAACAGCTGTGTAACATAAAACCACTCAAACGAAAGGCTGACCAGAAAAAGGCTTCAGTTTGCCAGGGGGCACATAGATTGGACTCTGGAGAACTGGAGGAAGGTCATGGTGGTCTGATGAGTCCAGATTGACCCTGTTCCAGAGTGATGGGAGCATCAGGGTAAGAAGAGAGGCAGGAGAAGTGATGCACCCATCATGCCTAGTCCCTTCTGTCCAAGCCTGTACAGTGCTATGATCTGGAGCAGCTGCAGTTGGTCAGGTCAGGGTCCAGCTGCATTATGGCCCAAAGAATGAGCTCAGCTGACTACCTGAATTTACTGAATGACCAGGTTATTCCATCAATGGATTTTTCATCCCTAACAGCACAGGCATATTCCAAGATGACAATGTCAGGATTCATCGGGCTCAAATTGTGAAAGTGGTTCAGGGATCATGAGACATCACAGAGTCCAGACCTCAACCCCATTGAGAATCTTTGGGATGTGCTGGAGAAGGCTTTCCACAGTGGTCAGACTCTCTCATCATCATTACTTGATCTTGGTGAAAATGCATGCTGTAATCAAAGCTAAAGGCAGTCCAATGAGAATTAGATTGTGACCTTTTTTGGCCAGGCAGTGTGTGTATACTGTATACATACCCTGATTTCTATCCTTGTTATTTAAAAGCTACACAAAACCAATTTGTATACATTTGATAAACAACTAAAACAAAATACACAGAAATATGGGATATCTTAATGACTTGCGCAGAAGTGGTTACTTGTGATTTGTATTTTCTTTTGATTTAAGTCCTAGTATCTTTTTAATCCTCATTTTGGAGAATGTTTAATTTCTTGGAAAAGCATTTTCAGTAGAATTTATTATTATTGTTATTATTATTATTATTATTAATAATAATATTATTATCAATACCATCATGCCTGTATGTCTTGTAATTATTATCATTATGACAACTTTAATGTAAAAATCCAAGATTAATCCTCTATCTAGGTTTTGTGAAATACTCCTGTGGTTTGACCAAGCTGCTCCTTCTCAGCTTGGACATCGTGAAACACATGAAGCCACACTTTTCAGAAGAGACTTGATCAAGTCAAGCTTTTGTTGATTGTCTGGGATGTCTCAATTCAACTTTGGTGAAATACTCACCACATCAGTCTAACAATCATGTTTCGAGAAGACACATCTTAAAGAGATATAAACTACGGAAATTCTTTTTTTTAATCAACAGAGATTTATGGTTTGCTTTTAATTGTGTAACTGTGGTATGTTATTGATACATACAATCATACCGTGTTCATTTTTTACAATCTACCTTGTATCATGAAGGTATGGTTTTATGAGACTGTTTTTAAAAAAGCTTCCTTTTCTTCAGAGTACGGTGGAGGATCAGTCGGTCCAGGACAACTCTAAAAAAAACACAAGATGCACATGGACATGACATCATGAAAAACAAACAAAACATCAGAAATAACAGAAAGACAATAAAACACCACAGTAACCACCAAAACAAAGCAACACATACAAAACACCACAACAAACCTCAAACATGACAAAAAAACAGCTCAAATACATCTATTAACCCTTGCAACAAAGGTTATGAACACAAAAACAAAAAGCTGAATGACGAAACAACAAAAACACAACAAAATCAAGATAAACGGAAAAGCCCAACCATGCAGAAAACATTTTAATTACAACAATACAGCACCGCATGAGAAAATGTATTTAAAAAAAATAAACACAAAACAACAAAAACACATAACAAGAACATCACAAGTACAACAAAAAAACAGCATCAAAATAAACAATCGCAAATTCAACATCACAAAAAATCAACAACAGAAACAAACAGCCACAAAACAAGTACAACACAAAGCAACAACACAAACTTTTACATCACCACTAAAACACTTTAGAGGACTGACCGAAGAAGAGGGGTGGGCCATGGAGGTGGATGCTGCAGGATAAGTGGGCATACCCTGCGATGCCATGACAACAACACAACCGGAGCAAAACAAGCACACAAAAACATAAGAACAAACACACAAGTTGAAGTCAGTTAGCACAAACACATTTATATCAACTGATTAAGTTAAAGTCAATTATTGCTTTAAGTTTTTTAAAGTGGGGTTGATAGAGGTCTGTGACACAAGTAATTTTGCAAATAAAGAAACCTTCCGTCTTTGTTCCGTGCCTTTTTTGGGGGATATATCTCGGGATTGACAGTAGTCAGTTTATAGCAGTACATGGTGCCACCAAAAGCCTCGAAAGGAACACACTTGAACAGGTTAATATTTACTCCAAAAACAATGCTGGCATGATTGGATGCTACAGTAAGACTCTTTACTGTGTTTTACTTTTCCATGTCAAAGTTCCTGTTCTTAGAACTATTTTTTGATGCAACAAAGGGCTAAGCATCCTTCTGCTAGTGGTCACTGGGGCACAAATCAATAAAGATCTATCTCCCTGGATAATATGACAAAGTGTCATTCTTGTATTTATCCCAGATGCATAAAAAGAAGAAGGTATGACCAGATTTCTAATTTCACTGCATTCCTCCTCATGATGTGGGCCTGCAACAAAGCATGGTGTTCACAGTGCCAATTTTACTGATCAGGACTGCTAAAAGTAATTGGCAAGGAAAAGTGAAATGCTGTAAAGGATCTTACTGCATCGTTTTGTCAAGCTAACATTGCTCTTTGAGTAGTTTTAACCCATAAGTGGGTCAATTACGAGGGTTAAGGTTGCACAATGTGCTGCCCTCCACCCTGTTATCTTCCCCAGGGATCAAGCTCACAAGTTCCTTTATCTGAAATCATATGTACTAGTGCCATGAGCCTCGAGCAAGCCTACTTTGAAAAGCCCCAACTAACCCTTTGACCTTTTTTTCAAAGTTTGTGTCCTTTGGAGAGTGGGGCTTACCTGTAGAGGAAGCTGAACCACGGTGGTTGGTGCAGAGTAACTGGGCGGAGCCTGTGGATCCACTGAAGCATTTCCTGGTACGATGTAGACAGGCTGCTGCTACAAAAACAACAAAGAGCCTCATTTTTTTTCATGCCTCTGCACACATCTAACTACATAAATACAGTTTAAATTTAGAAGCATCAGTGCTAAAGGAAACAAAAACAATCATCCAATCACATTTCTGTTGATTTAATGAACCCACATGAAACTCACCTGGCTGCCACAGTCACAGGTGGATTTACAGGCAAATGCTGAGACCACTATTGTTATGATGAACTCCAAGAAATGAAACACTGTCAAGACACCCCTCAAACCCTGCATATGTGTCTGCAACACAAGCACACACATGCTGGTATAAAAACATACTCTTACTAATACTGTTACATTGCTTATAATAGTTTCTGTTGCTAATTATATGTCCATAATTAATAACGTTTTTATTGTTATTTTTCAGTGCAACCAATTATAAGTCAGATTTTACGTAGTCTTTTTTTATATTTAGCTTGACTGCATTGTTCAACATATAGTAGCCGACAGTGACCAACACTGAGATATCATCCTACTTCTGTGAAACACATCGGTAGTGCAGTTTGGTTCTGATTAAGGTTGTAATAAAGTACTGCAACATCTCTCAATGAATGCCACATGAAGCAGATGTATATGCCATTTCACTATGTGCACCTCCAGCTGAACTATTTCTTTGACCTTCAAAGTCAATTTTTTATCACATGGCTTAATAACCAGCCCTGTTTTTGGCAGCTGACAAATGGAAATATAACTAAGGTAACCCTAAATTATGCAATTCCTCATCTTACCTCTGTGGCTCACACTGTCCCTGTCTCTCATTATCTGATATCCAACTTATCCATTATTTCCTACTTTATTGAGCACCTTGTAGTCAGCTACTAAGATGTAAGCTACTTTTGCTGACTACTCTGGTTCTAATTGGCTTGACTTTAAATGTGTTTTGACTGTTGTATTCTGGAAATGATGTGTGCACTCACACTCATCTGCCTGTAGGTTTGGTGTTTGGCAGCAAGACAGATAAAGACCATACAGATCAGGCTGCATCATCGACATAAAGAAATAAAGTCACTGGCTGCAAATGTTATAGTCATTGCATGTTTACAGCTCAGAATACTGTGCTGCTCCTCTGCTGTGTAACCCTACTTCATGTCTTTTCTGTGGAGAAATGTCCTTGTTTAGATACTACCGCACCACTTAATTAATAAAATAACTAAGCTTCTGAAAATTGTACAGATCTTGCTGCCCATCAGCTCTAATTTTGTATTGCTGTCATATGACTATTTATCACTTTATTTTTTATAAACTTATTTTATTTATGATCTCTTGGTAGATATGTTGTATTATTGTGCAAATATATGGTAACATGTTTGTTAGAGGCATCTTATACAATTATATAAAGTAGTTATATGTTTGTTAATCGCACAGTTTTGAAGAAATAAGCCATTCACTTCCTCCAGACAAAATCACCATCTACTAATCGATTACCTTGTACTTGTAGCAGTCATAGGAGTTATCGGAGCTACCACCATAGGTGTAGCAGGAAACCATGACTGAATCAACGGCATACAAGATGACTGCAATACCCGCAGCTACTGTGGCAATCACATTGAAAGCCAGAGTGGTGTTCATCTGGAAATAAGAAGTTAAATAAAGAAGTTTGAACATGTTTGCAAAAAATTAGCAAGTCAAACAATGAACAGACAACAAATGACACAAATCAAATTTTACAGCAAACAACATGATAAATAGCATGACAAAAAAACTCAAGAAACAACACAACTACACATCAAACAGCACGATAACGAGCATGACTTCACAACATTAAACACAGTAAAGAAGACAACCAAAATGACAAATGATCCAACAAACACACTAACCAACACAAAACAAAAAAACAGTTAAAAACAGAAAAACTGTTGTTCTATTGATTCACATTTTCATTAGTTTAATACACCAGACTCTTTATTCTTTATAAATTTTTTGTTTTATGGTGATAGAGTTCTAGGTGGACATGTGTAGGAAATTTGGTCTATACTGCTGATATTTTTAACACTGTGATGTTTTCTGTTATTTGATAGATAATCTCTCTGGAGTGAGCAACGTTTACCTCTCACTCCGTACTCGCAGGAGGCTACAGGTGAGTTTTGATGCGTTCATGCCTTTGCATGTGTCTAGGTTAACTTGAGGATATGGCAAGCAAGGGATGGCACAGCACTACCTGCTGTGCCTCACTGCAAGAGGGTTGGATTCCCCGGCTTTTCTGTGTGGGGTTTACCGAAAACATGCTCATGAGGTTGATTGGTGACTTAGGTATGGCTTTCTGTCTCTCGCTGTAGCCCTGCAATCAACTGAAAACCAGTTCAGGGTGTCCCCCTACTTTCACGAACTGTCAGCTGTGAAAGGCTCTCGCACCTGAAAGTTGTATAGATGATGGATGGATGGATTTGGCGACAGACTTCTTACTGTGTAACAATAACTTCTTGATGGTCCCTACATGAGGAAAAGTGCAGGAGTGCCAGTGTCTGTCTCTCTGGGACAAAGCGTAAACTGTGGTGGCTCCAGCAAACATCAAACTTTGAAAAGTTGCCATTATTAAAAACAAAATCCCAAACATGTCCATCTGTACCAAGGGCCCCTCATGTCAGCCCACTAGGAGATTTAGAATTTCATGAAATGTGAATACACGAGATTGAAGTTTCATAATTCTCTGTTTTTAGTTTTTGTGAGCTCCTTTATGGGCATTACTAAATACATGTATTGTAATGGAGATATAAATATAAATCAAATATACTTTCATAAATACAAAATTTGCTCTGCAACTTACATTGAAACAATTCTTAGACTGGCTTGAATCCAGTGTTTTGATTATTTAATCACAAAAGACTGTATTTAAGTTTGGAATAGAAATGTTGACATAACTTCTTAGCTATGTAATAGTTTCTTTTCTTTCTTTTGTTATTTTCATACCAACAACTTATGAAATTGAGAGTTGTCTACGCCTTTACCACAGATAAAATTCACACACGAGCCCACATAAAAATGATCATATTATACTCTTTGTTGTGCTAACCATATAACTGTCAGGTTGCAATGTGAAAGTTAAAAGTCAAAATAATAATCACATCACTAACATTAAGATAATACTCTTCTGTAAAACACACAGAATAACCCTAACTGAGGATTCTGGGAAAATTTAAAAACAGTTACTCGCCAGACTGCGATTGGAAGATTTCCCAGCAGCCACTGTGAGTGAGCCGGCAGCGATGTACTAAGAGTGAAATAAAAAAAAAAGACAATTAAGTTTGTTTTCCTGCTTTCATGCTGCTGCTTTGAGATTTCACTTCACCGTTGAACTATGCATGAAAATTAGAAAAACTTTTCTTTAAACTTTTAATTAATCATAGAAACTTACAAGCCCGGCTCCCCACACGAAGAAAAGGCTGAACACTGCGAGGGAGTCAGCTCCAAATGCTGCAAACACACCGCATAAAAACACCATCACACCAATCATGATCTGGACACTCTGTGGAAACCACAGAGGAAGAGGAAGAAGTTAGTGGATTTCTCAGAAGTGGCCTAGATAAACAGAAGGTTAAGATAAAGTTCAATGATGAGGAGGAAAGGAACAGACTGTCACATAAAAACTGTCAAATAGTGGTGTATCATGAGTGCAGTGAGATTTGTTGGAGATGGACAATCCTGTTTTGAAAAGAACTTGATTGGATAAGGTTTCTGGAGCACTCAACAAAAATATAAATGCAACACTTTTGTTTTTGCTCCCATTTTTCATGAGATGGACTTAAAGATCTAAAATTCATTCCAGATAAACAATATTACCATTTCTTTCAAATGTTGTTCACAAATCTGTCTAAATGTTTGATAGTGAGCACTTCTGCTTTGCTGAGATAATCCATCCCACCTCACAGGTGTGCCACATCAAGATGCTCATCAGACACCATGATTAGTGCACAGGTGTGCCTTAGACTGTCCACAATAAAAGGCCACCCTGAAATGTGAAATTTTTTTTGCTTTACTGGGGGTCTGGGGACTCAGAACCAGCCAGTATCTGGTGTGACCACCATTTGCCTCATGCAGTGCAACACATCTTCTTCGCATAGAGTTTATCAGATTGTCAATTGTGGCCTGTGGAATGTTGGTCCACTCCTCTTCAATGGCTGTGCGAAGTTGCTGGATATTATTGGGAACTGGTACACGCTGTTGTGCGTGAGCATTTGCCCACTCAAGTCTGTTACGGCGACGATCTGGAGTCAGGTTAAGACCCCGATGAGGACAACGAGCATGCAGTTGAGCTTCCCTGAGACGGTTTCTGACAGTTTGTGCAGAAATTCTTTGGTTATGCAAACCAATTGTTTCAGCAGCTGTCTGAGTGGCTGGTCTCAGACGATCTTGGAGGTGAACCTGCTGGATGTGGAGGTCCTGGGCTGGTGTGGTTACACGTGGTCCACGGTTGTGAGGCCGGTTGGATGTACTGCCATATTCTCTGAAACGCCTTTGGAGATGGCTTATGGTGGAGAAATGAACATTCAATGCACGAGCAACAGATCTGGTTGACATTCCTGCTGTCAGCATGCCAGTTGCACGCTCCCTTGATGCTTGCGACATCTGTGGCATTTTGTTGTGAGACAAAACTGCAAATTTCAGAGTGGCCTTTTATTGTGGGCAGTATAGGGTACACCTGTGCACTAATCATGATGTCAGTTCAGCATCTTGATGTGGCACACCTGTGAGGTGGGATGGATTATCTCAGCAAAGCAAAAGTGCTCACTATCAAACATTTAGACAGATTTGTGAACAACATTTGAAAGAAATGGTAATATTGTTTATCTGGAATGAATTTTAGATCTTTGAGTCCATCTCATGAAAAATGGGAGCAAAGACAAAAGTGTTGCGTTTGTATTTTTGTTGAGTGTATATATATATATATGTGTGTGTGTGTGTGTGTGTGTAACCAAGAAGATGGGGTCACTGTGGCTGTGACTCGCGGTTAGTTTGCTTTAGCTCCAAACATTTTATTTTTTGAAAGTCTCCTACATGCCTTTTATTGACTTTTACTTAAAGGAGACATATCATGCTTGTTTCTCCTTTTCACTATGCCAGATTAGGATGCCTGTAAAGCATTTCTGCCCTCAGTACAAGTCATTTAGTTCCTTCATTGCCTCACAATAACGTTCTCAAAATCCTCATTTTAGGCCATTTTCAAGCTCTCGTCGAAACGCGGGGTTCTAAGGCTGACCTACAGTAACCCTTTGTGCTCTGATTGGTCAGTTCTATGGGGGGTAGAGCCAGCCTGCCCTTCTTCTTCTACTGTATTTTCCGGCAGGCCCAAAGCAGCGATCACAGATTGAGTCCCCCTACAGGCCAGAGCTGGTAATGAGTGAGTGTGAGCTAGGGAGCTAGATACTGCTGCTGGACAGATGTGTACCTCGATGACGGTTTTGTGGCTAACGGACATCACAGAGGAGGAAGTGTTTTATCAGATTACTCCAATAAGAAGAAATGTACCTCGTGTCGTCCACGACAATTTAAATCTCCCGAACATCTCGCAATGACCTATTTTCAGAGGCATCAAATCTCATTCTAGGATACCAGAAAAAATACAATATCTCATTTTTTGAAAATCAAGGAGGTGTAAAGTGTTGTTTTCAAATTTATTATATTATATGTAAGTATTAAATCATGCATCAGCATGATATGTCTCCTTTAAAATTTTGTAATCTTTTGGATTTGAAGTTTTACCTGTTTTTAAGACCATTTGAAAGTGCTGACCAGTTCTTTCAAATCAGTACATTCCTACTACCCTACATGAGAGGCCAGCAGTTCGCTGTTTGGATCCAAGCATGGAGGCTTCAGACAAACATTGCAATCTCTGGATCTCTACCAGCTCGAAAAAAGGGTATAGAAAAATTCAGTCATCTTTTCCCCCTAAATGCAAGGCTGAAATCTACGTGTAATCTACATGTAACTTAAAGTCATATTCATAGATAACTTTGATCCCTTCTGGGGCTGCCTTATGTTTTTCAAGAATGATGGACTTCACCCAAACAGGTTTAGTAAAAACTCATTTAAAGATAGGGAAAGTGGATACCTTAATAACCAGCAACATTAGACCGATTCCAAATCTACTACTTTTAATCAGAATCTTAGAGAAAGCAGTTTTTATCAGCTGAGTGCCTTTTTAAATCTAAACACCACCTTAAAAATGTACTAGTCCAGATTCAGGACATGTCATAGCACTAAGACAGTCCTGCTCAAAGCTGTTAATGGTATCAGAGTCAATCTCGACAATGACAAGCCTTCAGTTCTGTTGCTACTTGACTACCTTTAATACTACTGACCACCAGATTCTTTTAGGTAGATTTAAATGAACATGTGGGCCTCACAAGGAATGTTTTTAAATTGTTTTCCGAGTAACTTTGTGACTTTTTGAAACAAAATTCTTTGTTTCAATTTATGATCACTCCCCTGCACACTTTGAGGTTACCAGTGGAGTGCCACAAAGATCAATTTTAGGACCATTACTTTTTAATTTGTACGTTACCGTGGGAGGTGTCATCAGGAGACAGGGCATCTCTTTTCACAGTTATGCAGATGACACTCAGCTCTGTGTCCACGTCTCATGATGACACCAGCCAGTTAGACTCACTTTTAAATTGTCTTTTAGATTTAACAGCCTGAATGTCACAGATTTTCTTGCAGCTCAACCCGGACAAAACAGAGTTTTAATGATTGGTTCAAGGGCTCAGTTCAGAGTTCAGTTCAGTTCAGAGCTTTTATTGTCCCTCCAGGGGAAATTTTGTCTGCAGTGACGGCACATCAAACAACAACAATCAATAAATAAACAAACATTTGTACAGACAACATCGCAGAATACCGCATAGCCAAACTTGACATGAACATGAACAACCCATGATGTACAAGGATTTAAAGGGTTTAAAAGAAAATGAAAGAATTGAGGTCATGGGTAAAACTAGTTGTCAATATAAAACAAGGATAAAATATGTCATGTCACCTGAGCAGTGCAATTAAGAGTTTTGCAAGTTGACTGCAGTAATTGCTCGTGGCACAAAGGAAAATTTGTACCTATTGGTGCGTGCCATAGGTACCTTATATCTCCTTCCCGATGGGAGAGAAATAAACTCCTGTCTAGCTCTGACTGGGTGGTCAGAGCTAGACAGGATAGCCTGTGCCTTCTGTGAAACTCGTCTGTCAAAGATCTCTGTGAGGGAGAGCTGCTGCAAGCCAATGATCTTACTGGCTTCCCGCACAATCTTGACCAGACGATTTTTGTTTTTAAGAGACAGGTTTCCATAGAAATAAATTAGACAAAAAGTTAAAACTGACTCTATAAAAGATTTATAAAATAAAACCATGAAAGTCTTAACAACATTAAAAGATTTTAGTCTTCGCAGAAAGTATAACCTTTGAAGGCCCTTTTTGCAAATCGATGAGGTGTTGAGGTCATGTGACAAGTTTTTGTCAATCACTGATCCCAAGTACTTGTAGGACTCAACAATCTCCACCGCTGTACCCTTGATAATGGTTGGGTGTGCTTGTTGTGAAGTTTTCCTGAAGTCAATGACCATGTCTTTAGTTTTCTGAACATTTAGCTTGAGGAAGTGGCTGTCACACCACTCCACAAAGTCAGCTGTAACTGGCCCATGGTCAAGCTCTCCATCCTGGAGTAAACTGACTAAGACAGTGTCGTCAGCAAACTTTAAGAGATGCCTGTCAGTGTAGTGGCTCCTACAGTCATTTGTATATAAAATGAACAGTAAGAGGGACAGGACACTCCCCTGAGGTGAGCCTGTAGAAGAAAACTTCTTGTTGGATAAAACATTATTTCAAACTTATTTATAAAGCACTTTTCATACATTAAAAATGCAGCACAAAGTGCTAATTTACCCTGACTACCTGAGGCCTGTGGGTTAAGAGGTCTGTGAGCCAGTCGGTCAAACGAAGATCAAGACCAAAAAGGGACACAAGCTTATGGCGTAAAATAAGTGGCTGAATCGTATTAAAAGCTGATGAGAAGTCTGCAAATCGAAGTCTGGCGTGAGTTTTTGTACCTTCAAGATGCTTGTACAGAAAGTTATACAAAGTGATGGCAGCATCTTCCACACCTCTAGTAGGCCGATAAGCAAATTGCATCGGATCAAGCAACTCCTGAACTTCATTCATCAGAAATTTTTTAACCAGCTGCTCAAAATACTTCATGACCAATGAAGTGAGAGCTACTGGTCTAAAGTCATTCACCTCTTTAGGTGATACATTCTGGCCACAGGCACTACAATGGATTCCTTCCACAGTAATGGGACCTTACCCTGAATGAGAGATTGATTAAACAAGTCACTAAAAATATCACATAATTGATCTGCGCAGACTTTAAGAAGTTTACCAGTGATCATATCTGGCCCTGGGCTCTTCCTGGTATTGCATTTAATGAAAGCAGCTCTAACATCAGGGGCACTGATGGTAAGAGGAGAGGTAAAACTACCATCACTCCACCTGCTGTGCAGGTTACTGTATTCCATTTGAAGACAGTGATCCTCATCAAAACGTAAATAAAAGTCATTTAGTGCATTTGCAAGCTCTGAATTATCATTAAAACCACTAATGTTAATTGGCCGGTTTTGCCTCTTTGTCTGACCTGTCATGATTTCCATGCCATGCCACACTGCCCTTAGGTCACCACTATGAAATTTCCCCTCAATTTTTAGTTTATATTGCTCTTTGGCCCTCTTAATTTCATATCTGACTTCTTTTTTAGCTTCTGATTTTTCCCTGTTTCCACCATATAAATAGGCCTTTTGTTTCCTGTGCAGTGCATCTTTTACTGCTCTATTTAACCAAGGCTTGTTGTTAGGAAATACCTTCACCTGTTTAGTGGGGATAATAGAGTACTTTAAAAATCCCACACATGAGGATATCACCTCAGTCCTCTCATCAAGATCAGAAGAGTTACGTACATTCAAGGGCCCCTTTAAGCTCGTCTGTCGCACTGTCAGTCCACACCTCGACCTGTTTGATTGCTGCCTTGCCCCGTTTGAGCAGCGGCTTGTAGGTGGGGGTGAGAAGAATAGTGTGGTGATCAGAGGAGTCAAGAGGAGGTAATGCAACAGATTTGTAAGCACCCTTAATTGAACCATAACATAAATCTAAGGTTTTGTCCATTCTGGTGGGGCATGAAATATACTGATAAAAACTGCTCATTGATTTAAGGTTACAATGGTTAAAATCTCCAAGATTGAGACAAGGTGCATCAGGACAGAGGGACTGAAGCTTGTGTGTAACCTTGGAAATAGTTGACACTGCATTGTTTGCGTTGGCTTTAGGGTGAATGTACACAACAATCAAAAATATTTGGGGAAATTCGGCGGGAGGTAAAAGGGCCAGAAACTGACAGCAGCTCAATGTCTGCAGTGCATATTGTCTCTCTGACAGTGGTGTTCCTGCACCACTGTTCATTAACATAAAGACACACCCCTCCTCCCTGGGATTTCCCTGTGACGTCAGTGTCTCTGTCCAGTCGGATAGACGCTCCAAAGCCACTGAGTGATAATTCAGACTCCAGATCAGTTGAAGTAAGCCAGGTTTCGGTGAAGGCCATAACGCATGCATTTCTGAATTTTTCAAGGTGGATGACATTGGCTTGGAGATCATCAACCTTATTTCTGATGGACTGGGCGTTGCAGAGAAGTATAGAGGGGAGTGGTATAGTTTCAGACGCTTCAGCCTCCGTCTGACTCCTACTTGCTTCCCCCGTTTCCGCGTTTTGTATTTCCTTTTATCCCGAATCGGATTTGTATGTTCATGGAACTGGTAGAGGGTGTCTGCTGCCAAACGGTCCTCCACAAACACGTCCAAAGGAGTCAGTAGCCGCTGGTGATGGTGTCTCAGGCTCAGTAAAAAAGACCGAGAGTACTGGATCCTGCCTGTCGGCCCGTGGCAAGCTTCATGCAGATACTGAGCCACAGCCAACAATGTCCATAATATAATGATGTAAAGGAGCTCCATTATAGAAGAACAGAGCTTCAGAAGTGCAGGGGAATTACAGTCCAAAAGCAAGTTTGGTTAATTTCTTACTACGACGTACACCGACACAAAACAATAAACAAGACAGACCACTCCGACACTGCCTGTCGCCACACGCGCAGCACCAGTTGTCTCAGGTAGAGAAACGGACCCCCAAACTCCACAAAATAAGACCAAGAAGCACAAAATCTTGGGGTGGTCTTTGATGCTGACTTTAACTTTAAAACTCATGTTTGGGGGTCCATTTGAGAACCATTTCAAAAGTACAACCATCTTTTCTGTCCTAATGTAAAGCACTTTGAGCTGCAATTTAATTTGTATGAGCTGTGCTATATAAATACATTTGATTGATTGATTGATTGATCTGATTTAATGTAATCTTACCCCCAAAGAAAGCGGGTGTGCCCGGCTGAAGGTGCTTGTTCCCATACATATCTGCTGACGGATCGGGTTACACACGACCCCACCCCGGGGAGCAGACGGGTACATATGGGTGATCACTACCATGCCACCCTGTTGAACAGGCACTGATGTAGACATTGTCCAACTGAGACGACTGGAACCAGCTGGCAAACTCTGAGGCTGTAGGTTCAGATGAGCTGATAGTCCAAATGAGCTGATGGTACAGGTGAGCTGAGCCTCCAACTTAATGTTTCTTGGACACAGCCAAAAAAAAAAGCTGACGTGTGTTTGGGGAGAGTGCGATTACCAGGAAACAAGGGTGTGGAGAAGAACAATCTACTATGCTCAGAGGAATTCACACTGACGCAATCGAAACTCAAACAAGCTACTCCATGTGAAGGAAACAAGCCCAAATAAGGAACTACACAAAAACAAACACAAGCCCAAACACATTTTTTAATACTACACTTCGCAACACTGGACACAACTGCAAACTAACCTTGCAGATTAAAACATGCACCTCAAAAAAAAAAAAAAATGCTAAGCCACATGTCCAATGAAAGAAAGGCAGAGCTGGAAAGGCTCTCTCATATTGACTGTGTGGCAGACCAGAGAGATATTTCCCCAAAGTGGAACTAAGACATCAAGGATAACAACTACACACCCACACATATGTATATATATATATACATATATATACATGCATATATATATATATATATATATATATATATATATATATATATATATATATATATATATGTATATATATATATATATACATATATATACATATATACATATATATATATGTGTGTCTGTGTATATATTTATATATATATATATATATATATATATATACATATATACACACATATATATATATATATATATATATATATATATATATACACACACACACATATATATATATATATATATACATATAAATATATAGATATATATAGATATATATATAGATATATATATGTACATATGTACATACACATATATACATATACAATCTGACCTCAAATTAACTTGTTAGAAGGTAAGCTGTATTCAAAATATAATGGAACAGGAAGAGGACAGTGACAGAGTTGAAATTTCTTGAATAATCAGATCATAAATGAAATTACTCAGCTGTGGTCTCACTCTGGGTCATCCACCTCACGCAGCTGCAGAGATCCTTTTAGGGATCCTGGGCGGACACATCACACTATACTTTTGTACAATAATTTCTATCACAAGCTGGTCTTCTGATTCTTGACCTTGCTGAGTTCTGACTCCCTGGTGACTGTTCACATCAGCAGTCAGCCACAGAGGCAGGCATTCGGCTCAGATAAAATGGACCTTGAGAAAAGCAACAGGTAGCAAAACATATCTCTAAATATAGGTATGAATCATTTTATTACTTGTGAATGTGAGCTTGTTTCAATTAACCAGAGCATGGGTGTGTGTGTGTGTGTGGTGTGTGTCACCCTGAACCATCCTGACTCCCTCAAAACCTCTGATAACACACCACACACATGAGGCTGCCTTCATTAAGAAGTATTAACATTATCTTTTGAAATATTTACAATATAATCAGTCTTAAAAAGGTTTAAAACTTTCGAAGACCATGTCTTACTGTTTAACTTTCAAACAGGTTATTCCTTTGTTGTATCAAATTGTACTGTTTTGGTTTTCTTAAATCAGCATTGTGTCATGAAGCTTTTAAAATCTTTTTGTGTGTCCAGAGTATGGCGGAGGATCAGTCAGTCCAGGAAAACTCTGAAAAAATATAACAAGATACACAAGAAAAAATCAAGACTTAACATTATATTAACCACCACAACCAAAGCAAAACAAAGACCAAAAAAACCCAACAAACCTCAAACCTGACAAAGAAAACAACTCAAATACATAAACTGGGCACAGCAACAGTGAAAACATCTCAAAACAACACTGCAGGAGACAGGCAGGAAAAAAATAACAAAATGAAAATGAAAAACATAACAAAAACACATAACAAAAACATAAAACACAAATACACAACAATAAAAATGGCATCAACACAATAATACCAAAACAATAGCAAGGGCATTTTTCGAAATGGCAAGTGCCCTGAAAACACTTTTATTCAAAAGCCTACATATGGAGAATTCTCTTCTCCATTTATATGCCTCCCCTCAGTAATATCATATGGAAATACTCTGTTAATGTTCATTGTAACACCAATGATATGCAACTATATGTATTAATGAAGCAAGGTAAGACAAATCAGTCATCTAAACTTGAAATGTGTATGAAGGACATTAGAGCCTGCATGGCCAGAAACGTTCTTCTTAACTCAGAGAAGACAAAGGTCAATGTGCTGGGCTCCAACACCTTAGAGAAAACTCTTGTGATTTTCTGCCCTAGCCAGCATTAGCCTGACACAAAGCACAACTATGAGAAATCTTGGGGCTCTATTTGTTCAGGATTTATCCTTCAACTTTCACGTAATGCAGGTTTCAAGAACAGCTTTCTTTCATCTACGTAACATTACTAGAATCAGGCCTATTCTATCTCAGAGCGATCCTTAAAAGCTAATCCATGCTTTGGTACGTCTAGACTGGATTATTCTCCTTTCTCAGGCTGTCCCAGCAATTTGCTCAAGATGCTTCAGCTGGTTCAAAATGCTGCAACATATGGGGTGCTGGTTTGGTAGAGTGGTTAGCAACCAGGCACGTCCCATACACAAACTTCTGCTGGGCTGCGTTTAATTCCAGCCTTTTGCCAGTTTGCAGAGTGTCTTCTCCCACTCTCTCACAACCCCTTCATAGGACTATCTACTGTCATTCTCTCCGGTCAATAAATGCACAGAGTGGCCCAAAAATACATTAAAAATGCTGCAGCATATGTCCTAACCAGAAATAATAGAAGAGACCACGTTACTGCTGTATTAGCTTCTCTGAATTGACTGTCCATAAAATGCAGAATTGAATTCAAGACTCTTCCTCTCACCTACAAAGCTGTCAGTGGACAGGCACAAAGTTATCTCAAAGAGTTTGTAGTGCCATATAATCCCTCTAGAACATCACACTCTCAAAATGCTGGCCTGCTCTTGGTACCATTAGTCCCTAGAAGTAGTACGGGAGGTCGAGCCTTCAGGTTCCTCTTCTCTGGAACCTTTTCCTGAAGACAGTTTGGTAGGCAGACACCCTCTCTACCCTTTAAAGGGACTGTGAGGAGTTTCTAAGTAATTACAAAAAAGTCTCACTTTTTGATATATGCCTGATCAAAATACACACTTTAAGATGAGTTTTATAGCATCTAAATAGGTTATCTATAAATGCTATTCCTTGGCCTTCCGGTCGGATCGGACAGGGCTGGACTGGCCTGGTTACTCAACTTCGGGAACAAGACAATTAAAACTAGAGCAAATTTATATTATTCGGACACGTCTTAGAGCACCGGGCTGTAAGTAGTGATATATAGCTGGCTATGAAACTACAATACTAAGTTTTCCAAAAATTGCTTGTTGTCACACATCAAAAACTACCGCTATGTAATTAGAAAGAGATACATAATATCATTGCTTTGCATCCTGTAAGTTGTTGAAAAAGAACTTGTAAAGCAATGCAGAGTTCTGAGGAAGGTCCGAACTGCATTTTTATTAGCATCACAACAAACACATGCTTTAGTTTGAGTCACGTCTTTTGGTTCGTTCCATTCGGAGTCAGAAGTAGGAATTTCCGAGGTCCGAATAGGAAACTACAACTGGAACTTCCCCTGAAGTTGGAATTCCCTACTGGGAACTCGGTGAAACCTCGCCACCCCCGAGTTGACAATCGAAGATGGATGCCCTCAGTGTGAACAGTTACTTAGCCCAGTTCCGAGGTTACTGGAATGCAGCATTACGACAGTCGCCGCATGTGCTCATGGGTAGCAGAGTCTTAATGTCGCCTGTAATAGATTCTCCTCATAGCACCTTTAAGGTTAAACTCAAAATGTTCCTCTTTGATAAACCTTTCAGCGATGCAATAGGCTTACGGCGTGTTCACACAGAAAGCATTGAAAGCGAATGTATTCGCGCGTCAACTGAAATCGCGCCGCGCTAGACGCTCGAGTTTTGACGCTGGTACAAATATGCAAAAAAAAGCTCATCGCCGCGGCATCGTCCGGCATTATCATTTCATCCTATCATTTCATCGTCGTACTTGGCTCTGATTACCACCATTGCTGCTCTGTACCTGCTGTGGAGAAGCCAGCTGCGGGCTAGGGGCCGACGTTGGCACTGGATGCATCCCTACGGAGGCGGTGTGAGCTCGGTGAGTTCCGCCGTTTCATGCAGGAGCTGCGTCTGGATCACGGCCGGTTTCAGTGGTACTTCAGGCTGACTGTTGCCCAGTTTGAAGACCTGCTAGCCAGGGTTGGTGCCAGGATCTCCCGCCTAGATACCAACTACAGGTAAGACAGTCCAGCGGCAGCTGCGGAGCACCTTTTCATCTGTCTCCAGTGAGTTTAGCAGGTTGTCAAATTAGCAAGACTACGACCCCCAGAATGCCCTGTGTCAGTGACGATCTCCACGCTGATAGGCTGTCGCGGCGCGTCAACACGCTCGCTCGCTCGAAAAGTTCAATTATTTCAACTCGAGCGGCGAGCGATTTTTCACTGAAATCGCTCGACGCTCGACGCTCAACGCTTGAACGCTTGACGCTGCTCTATGCTCGCCCCGATGCAGCGTCAATCCGCGTCTTTACATTGACTTTGTATGTAATGTCATCGCGCGAAAAATTTGCGACGCTTTCGGTGTGAACACGCCGGTAGACTGCCGGGGGTATTTGGTACATTGAGCTAATTCTCTCTGTTACTGTAAAGCTCTCTATGCCCACCTCCCTTCCCTCACCTGCACAACCAACAAAGCGTAGTGTGGATGGCTGCTCATCATGAGACAAGAATCCAAAAACAAGATTTCCTGCTGCTTAACAGAAGTGTTTTCTTGCCAACACAATGGAGGGATTGATGATTGGCTAATATGCCTTCATGCTGGGTATTGGATGTATGTATTTGTAAATGTGTGTATGAGTATTTTGGCCTGTACTGTATGTATGTGTGTATCTATGCATACTGTATGTGTAACCATAACATGAAGAGTTGGTCTTCAACCTAATCTATCGTAGTGTCTTGAGATAAAACTTGTTATGAATTGGTGTTATGCAATTGCTGTATTATTGACTGATTGAACAACACAAAGAAAGAGGAACACAATGCTAAAGACTTAATAAAGAAAAAAACAACAACATAGATCACACAGTAAAGAAGGACACACCCATTAGTATTATTGTGACATCACAAACACAATAACAACAAAAATAGTACCATCACATTGATAACACAAACTATGAACAAAACTTCATAAATATGTTATTATGGAAAACCATTTCAAAAACAAAGACATCAAAAACGGCAACAACGTCACACACACACACAAAGAAACAGAAACCAGCAGCCACAAGACAAGTACAACACAAAGCAAAAACTCCAAGTATTATATCACCACTTAAATTATTCAGAGTACTGACCTGTGGAGAGGGGTGGGCCATGGGGGCAGATGCTGCAGGGTAAGTGGGCATATCCTGTGATGCCACAACAACAACATAACCAGAGCAAAACATAAATATAACAACATAAGAACAAACACACAATTTGAAATCAGTTAGCACAAACACATTTATATCAATTGATTAATTTCAAGTCAGTTACAGGGTTGCTTTAAGTATTTTAAAGTGGGGTTGCTAGATATCCAGGGGACAAAGCAGTACATGGTGCCACTAAAAGCATCGTAATCAACCCACTTATAGGTTAAAAATACTCAAAAAACTATGCTGCTTGACTGGATGCCACAGTAAGATTCTTTTCAACATTTTACTTTTCCATGTCAAAGTTCTTGTGTTTGAAACATTTTGTGATGCAACGAAGGGCCATGTATCCTTCCGCTAGCAGCTCCCCTTAATAGATCAGGTCAGTAGCGTCAGGTTGTGGTCACTGGAGTGCAAATCGACATGCTGTAGATCTATCTAATTCCCTGCATAATATGAAGAAGGGTCACTCCTGTCTTTATTCCAGATGCATTTAAGGAAAGTTATGGCCAGATTCTAATTTCACTGCATTGGTCCTAATGGCGTGCATAAATATAGCTTTCTGGAGCAACAAAAGTTGTGTTCGCAGTGCCCATTTAACTGATCAGGACTGCTAAAATTAGGATAAGATGTACCATTATTAATCCCACATGGGGAAATTCTAAAAAAATGTCAAGGATAAATTGTCAAGGAAAAGTTAAGCACTGTAAAAGATCTTAGCGTATCATTTTGTCAAGCCAGCAAAGCTTTTCGAGTTGTAACCCATAAGAGGGTCAATTACAAGCCATGATCGCACCATGATCTGCCCTCCACCCCGTTATCTCACAAGTAAGCTTGTGCTAAGCTCACAAGTTCCTTTATCTGAAATCACATTTAGTACTTCAACAAACCCAAACTTAAACCCTTTAACCTGTTAAAGGTTTGACTCTTTGGGAGAGTGTGGTCTGACCTGTGGGGGGAGCTGAACCACAGTGGATGGTGCAGAGTAACTGGCCTGACCCTGAGGAGCCATTGGTGTGTTTCCTGGTACGACATAGACAGGATGCTGCTACAAAAACAACAAAGAGCCTCAGTTTGTTTCATGCCTCTGCACACATCTAACAACATAAATACAGTTCAAATGTAGATGCATGTAGATGCAACAAAACAGTCAAGCAATCATATTTCTGTTGATTTAATAACTTCACATTAAACTCACCTGGCTGCCACAGTCACAGGTGGATTTACAGACAAACGCTGAGACCACTATTGTTATGATGAACTCCAAGAAATGAAACACTGTCAAGACACCGTAAGTACCCTTCATTTGTGTCTGTAATGCAAACACAACACATGCTGGTTAGATTTTTTGTCTTTTCTTTTCCAACAATATTTAGCCTGATTGCTTTGTTGTTTTATCAAATGTTGCATTCTCATATCTGCTGAAGATTGTAAAAAAAGGTATGACAGTGTCGCTCAATAAACGTCACATAAAGTAGATACGTATACAGTTTCACCAGCTTCAGCTAAAATATTTCTTAGACCTCTAAAGCCATGTTTTTTTATGAAATAACCAGTCATTTTGTTGGTGTCTGACGAATGAAAATATGACATCACCCAATAATGACATGTCATCTTATCTCTGTGACTCACACTGTCCATGTCTCTCATTATCTGATATCCAAGTTGTCCATTGTTTCCTCTTGTATTGAGAACATGGAAGCTGCTTTTACTGACTGCTCTGACTATTGTTAACGTTAAATGTGCTTTGACTGTTTTTTCTGAAACAATTGTGTGTAATCGCAGTGTGTGCACTCACACTCATCTGCCTGTGGATTTGGTGTTTGACAAAGGCTGACTTTATGTCTTTTCTATGGAGAAATGTCCTTGTTTAGATGCTACTGTACCACTTGATCAATAAAATAACTAAGCTATTGAAAAGATACTTGACTCAAAAAACAGCAAGGCTACCACAAAGCTACTGGAAAGTGTTGTTGAACCACATTATTTTTACAGATGTTACTGCCCATCATCGCTAATTATCTATTGCTATGTCATATGATTATCTCCCCTTGTTTTATTAACTTTCTGTGTATTTATGATTTCTTTGTAGATGTGTTATATGATTGTAAATCTCCATGTCAAATGACTGATTTTCACCTGTTACATGTTTTTTAGAGACATGTTATACAATTATATAAAGCATTTAATATGATTGTTTATAGCACAGTATAACATCCCAGACAAATACATTGATAGATTACCTTGTACATGTCGCACATATAGGAGTCATCGGCACGATAGGAGTGATAGGTTCCATCATAGGAGTCATAGCCATGCACATAATTACTGCAATAAAACATCAGTGCTGCTTCAAGGGCATACAAGATGGTTGCAACAGCCGCAGCTACTGTGGCAATCACGTTGAAAGCGAGAGTGGTGTTCATCTGGAAATAAGAATTTAAATAAAGCGCATGGAGAAGTTGGCAAAAAAGAGCAAACAAAGAAACAGGCAACAAATGACACAAATTACTGAGACTGGGATCCACATTCAAGATTTCCTGCTGCTTAATAGAAGGTTTTTTCTTGCCGCCATGATGGAGGGATTCATGATTGGCTATATGGATTCATGTTGGGTGTTGGATGTATATATTTGTATATATATGTATATGTGTATTCTATATGTATATATGTATCTATGCATATATGTGTATCCATAAAATGAAGAGCTTTATGCTCTATTGTAAAGTGTCTTGAGATAACACTTGTTATGAATTGGCGCTATACAAATAAAGATTGATTGATTGATTGAATTAAATATCACAACAAACAACAACATGACAGAAAACCCAATAAACAACACAACTACACATCAAATAGTATAACAACTATCATGTCTACACAACATTAAGCATTAAATAAGACAAAAATGATGACAAATGATACAACAAACACACAAAACAACACTTTAAATAACAGAACAAACAACATGGAAAAAGATAACAACTGGAGTTTCACTGATTTACTCTTTGATTCGTTTACAAGACCAAACTCTTTATTTTCATGCCTTTATTGTTAGGTTGACAACAGCCTTTGTTCTATCCTTAAGGTGAGTTTTGATGTTTTCACTCATTTGTATGTGTTTAAGTTAGCTTGAGGAAACTGCATACTGGAGGCGGCACTGTGATACCTCTCGCCAAGTGTCAGCTGGGAAAAGCTTTAGCCCCCCTGCAACCCCAAAAGGGATAAGATGATAGAAGGATGGACAGATGGATGTTGCAGACAGACTTCTTCCAATAAGTTCTTGATGATCTCTATGTGAGGAAAAGTAACACAGGGCTCCAGACTAACTTTTTGCATTGGTTGTACTGGTGCACCTAAAATATTTTTCAAGGTGCACCAGCACAAAAATTAGGTGCACCCAAATTTTACAGGGTCACCTTTAACGCCACAAGGTCACCATTTTATCACTCTCCATAACTTTTTCTTAATGTAGTTTTTGGGCATTTTGTGCCTTTTATTGATAGGAGAGAGACAGTGGATAGGCTTGTGAAAGGGGGTGAGAGAGTAGGGGAAGACACTCTGCAAAGTGGTCACAGGCGGGATTCTAACCTGGACCGGCAGAAGTACATTCATGGGGTGCCTGGTTGCTAATCACTCTGCAAAACCAGCACCCCATGACTCTCCATAACTTTTATATAATGTAAAGGATTTTTAAACAGCAATAAGATGTGAAGAAATACTTGTCTTTATTTGAAGCAAAATTAGATATCAAAGGAAAAATAGAGCATTTAAAGTGCTTCACTGAATGAAATTGACAAAGTCAAACTAAAACATTAAGCAAAATAAGATATAAAAACCAAATAAATGTGCTTGTGCTTGAAGTGCTTTACTGAATTGAAATTTAATATTTCAAACTCGAACATCTCAAGTTAAATAAAATATTTCAAAATAAAAAGAGCTAATGTTTAAGGTGTTATACTGAACTTAAAAATGACATAAATATCCAAGTTTTAAATACCAACAACATAACATTCAACTAGATGGCCTCATTCTCCAATAAATTTGAACCTAGAATAAGACTTCACACACTATAGTCAATATTTACAAAGCCAAAACCAAGGTAAATAAAGAAAAAACAACTCTCAAACTAATTTATGAAAACGACATTTAGCGCAGAAAATTTTGTGACTTTTGTCTTTATTTATTTTCTCTTGTTTTGTTTTGGGTTTTTTTGCATCTTTATGTACAGTTGGGAGCTGACAGTCAGATCATTGGTCCTCAGTGGACGTGAACACTCATCTCTGTGCCTGTGTGACTAAGAAACTCCCCCCTTAACAGGAGAAAGGTCTGAACAAATTTAGATTTTATATTAAATGTCACATTTTTTTACTTGTTATTGTTGCTAATTATTAATTATCTGACTGTCACTAAAATGAATTTGGCATAGCTTCTGCTTATTCAGAGTTACTGCCCCCTGTACCCTAACACCACATGCTCCGTCTGGGCTCATTTGTATACTAACAGCTGATTGGATGAGTAGAGGGCTGTGTGTGTGTGTGGGTATGTGCGTGTGTGCTGGCCCTGCTGTAAAACGGAGGGACAGATGAAGCAGGCACTTTGCTTTGTCTGTTTTTGGTGGATTTCCTGCTACTGCAGTTACTTTCGTCAACTTTCATAACATTTGTAGGTATATTTAAGTTTGCTTTCTTAACTTCTAAACTTTTGATTTAAGAGAGAAGGAGAGAGATGATGGACTTGTGACAGAAGTCAATGTTTTCACCCGGGGAGCACCAAGTGTACCAGTGCAACAAACAAAAAATGGAGCGCTATAACAGGAGTGCAAATGTCTCTGACAAAGTGAGCGGTATACACTGGTGGCTTCAGCGAACATCAAACTTTGAAAAGTTACTGTCATTTGAAAACAAAATCCCAAACATGTCCTTTTATACCAGGGGCACAGAACAAATGTGGCCCTCCTACTCTCTCATTTCAGACCAACAGGAGATTTCAAATGTCATAAAATGTGAAAATTCTGACCCAAAAACATTTGGCACTTTTTAAAGAATAAAAGATTTGTCTGAATTGTCTGTTCGTAGTATTTGTGAGCTCCTCTACATGCATTACTAAATACATGTGATGAAATGGAGATAGAAATTTAAGTCAAATATACTTTCATAACTACTAAATGCTCTGCAACTTACATTAAAAAAATCTTAGACTGGCTTGAATCCAGGGTTTTTGTTATTTAATCCCAAAAGACTATTTCAGTTTGATACACAAATGTTCTTCTTATAGCTTCTTAGCTATGTAATTGTTTCTTTTCTTTCCTTTGTTATATCTATAACAAAAGTTTGTGGAGTTGAGAGTTGTCTACGCCTTTACCACAGACAAAATACAAATTAGAGCCCAAAAGTAAATGATCACATGATACTCTTTATTGTTTTACCAATATAACTGTCAGGTTGTAATGTGAAAGTAGTATGTCAAAATAACAATCACATCACTAACATTAGCATAATCTGTAAAATACACACAATATCCCTAACTGAGGATTCTGGGAAAATTTTGAAAAAATTCACTTACCAGACAGCGATTGGAAGATTTCCCAGCAGCCACTGTGAGTGAGCCGGCAGTGATGTACTAAGAGTAATATACAATAAAGAAGAGAATTAAGTCCTATTTATACTGTTCCTTTGAGATTTCACTTTAACATTAAACTATGCATGAAAAATAAACTTTGAATTCATCACGGAAACTTACAAATCCAGCTCCCCACACGAAGAAACCGCTGATCAATGTGGGGGAGAAACCCCCAGCTGCTGTGACCACACCGAATAAAAACACCATCAGACCAATCATGATCTGGACAGTCTGTGGAACCACAGAAGAAGAGGAAGAGGTTATGTTGATTTTTTTCACAGAATAGCCTAGATAAACAGGAAATGAAACAAAGTTCCAAAAGACAAGGAAGGTAACAGTCTGTCACATAAAAACCATCAAATTGTGGTTTAGTCCTTCTTGATCTTTTGATTATTTCAACAATTCCAACAGGAGTTTCATCTGCCTTGTAAAGACTTCTATTGAAGAGACTAGAATAAAGGTGAACAGCTCTTTATTGTCAGGATATAAACACTTTTAAGACAACAGAATTTGTACAGTGAAACATCGTTTGGTTCCCTCTGTTGCAGCAAAGAACATAAAAAGTAGACGACATATAATAAAATAGACAAGTAATAAATTGAATTACAGCTATCTACATTCAATCTGGCGTGGGGCAAAACTCAGCATCTTTGATAGAATTCTAATCAAGACAACGTTCTTATGACTTAGTCTTTTTCCACCGTCTAATGAATGCAAAGGCTACGATGAATGTTAAAAGAATTGGTTGAACAGATCTAAACAGATACAGTGCCAAAAAATTACTAGATCAGATTTAACAAATGAAAATCATGATAAAGCTAGAGATGTTCATCCACTGCCAAATGTTAAAAATTGCCTGTTCTGTTATGTTAACACAATATAATGTTATGTTAAAATATCCTTTCATAAATTCCTTGATCTGTATCCAGGTTCAGATCAACACCAAAATCTTTCTACTTTTCTGTTGTGTAATGATCAACATTCTCTGGAAATGTCATCGAAATCCATAAAGAACTTTCAGAGTTATTTGCTACGATGTGGAAAAGAAGTCCATCTCTCCCTGAAGAAATCTCCCAAAAATGGTATAAATGATTGTATATCTTCAATTTGAGAGCTTATTAAAGATAAGATAAACTGAGATATATTTTTGAAGGAGTGGTCCCACCTCAGTGTTGCCACTGGTAATGAATAGTACACAGTGACCTATTTAGGAGTATATTGGTCAAGATGACGATTTATTATTCATTTCTTTAGTTTTCTTAAGTCTGTAATCACTATTCAGCGTATCAATTCCCTTTGCTATTATGCTTCCCCTTTAGTGTTTGTCTCTTATTTTCCGTCAAATACCCTACTGCAGCCCTATTCAATTAGCGGCCCGAGGTCCGCATGAAGGCCTGAAGGTAACCCCCCAGTGGCCCAAAATCAACATGATTTGTACTTAGGTTCGGCAAGAAAAACAGAAAAACTTTTACAGATACTGAAGAGATCTTACAAAAATTCAAACATTATTACAGACACTGGATTCAACATGTCCTGAAAGTTTGTTGATAAGCAAATTACTTTTCATGCACTTTCAAATGTGACCATAAGATGGTGTTTTTAATCTGCACTTTTTTATGTTCATACACACCTCTGAGGTGTGAAATTTAAAGAAACACTATTTCAGCAGAAGTTTAGTTTAAGTGCTGCTCTTTATTGAGTTTATGCCCTTATGGATTTGGCAATAAATTAATGAACATCTCCTACTAAACAACACTGTCTGCCAAAAATGTACGGTCCAGCTCATGTCATGTCTGAAAATTTGGCCCGACTAAATCTCTAATTGAAAAGCCCTGCTCTGTTGTTTATTATGTTTATCATGAAAGACATACATATAATTTTTACGTAGATGACATGTATCCTGTTCTCTTCATTTGAAGATAGAAAAAGAAAAACAGAGTTTTTTATTTTCAAAATACTGCATGTTTGTGTCACATTTTTCCCCAAAGGATGAAAACCATTTTCTCATTAAATGAATGCTTCAGCTGCCTAGTCTTATCAGATTTTATTGTTGAAAAACTTGCTGACATTTCAAAGAAAATATTTGATGATGAATAAATATTAAAATTAATAATATTAATAATGATTTGTTTTCCCTGATACATAAAGCTGTTTTACATTTAATTCGTTTTTATTTAATGGGGAAAGAATGACTCTCATGAAGTGTTTCATAGCATTTTCCAATGAATGACAATTATTAGTCATAATGACATTCAACCATCTGATTTAATGTAATCTTACCCCCATTGCAATTGGATATACCCGGCTGAAGGTGCTTGTCCCTGTGCACATCTGCTGGGGAATGGGGTAACACACAACCACGCCACCCTGTTGAACAGGCACTGATGAAGACATTGTCCAACTGAGACGACTGGAACAGCTGATGGGCTCTGAGGCTGTAGGTCCAGACGAGCTGAGAGTCCAAATGAGCTGATGGTACAGGTGAGCTGAGCCTCCAACTTAATGTCTCTTGTACACTGCCAAAAAAACCGCGTGTAAGTGTGTGTGTGTGAGTTTGTGAGAGTGTGGTTGGGGGCGTACCGTGCAGGCTGTCATGATAACCAGGAAATGGGGGTGTTGGAAAGAGCAAACTGTCAAAGCTCAAGGGTGATTCACACAGACAGAAACGGAAGCAACAACACGTAATAAAAAAAAATCTCAAAACGCAGAAATATGCAAACTTGGTAACGCTGAAGTCAACTGAAAACTTATCTTGCAGACTTCAAACATGCACGTCAAAAAAGAAAGAAGAGGAAGAAGATAATAATAATGATAATGATAATAATAATAATAATAATAATAATAATAATAATAATAATAATAATAATAAGAGAAGAAGAAGAAGAAGAAGAAGAAGAAGAAGAAGAATGATAAATGTTATTTGTATTACACTTTACACAAAAACAAAAGAAAAAGAAGAACAACTTAAAAAACAAAAGGCAAGATAGAAGGTTCGTAAAGAAGGAGGACCTGTAAAAGAAGTTTTGCAAATTTCTTTCTTTTTTTTTTTTTTGGAAAGATGGGTTTTTAGATTTCTTTTAAAAGCATCTGTGGACTGTGGAGCTCTCAGGTGGTCAGGGAGGGTGCTCCACAGCCTCAGGGCAGCAGGAGAAAAGGCCAGATCGCCCATGGTGTGGAGCTTGGTTCTGGGGACTTGGAGAGTGTTTATGGTAGCAGAACGGAGGCCTGAGGGGAGAGAAGCTCCTGAAGATAAAGGGTGTAAATGCAGTGGTGGGTGAAGAGATAGACCTTGAACTCAGTTCAGGGGGAAAGGGAGCCAGTAATAATAATGATAATAATAATACATTTTATTTAAAAGCGCCTTTCTTAGCACCCAAGAACACTGTACAAAATACATAATAAAAACACAGTGCATTAAAATCTCAATTAAAATAAATAAAAACAGCACAGAACAGTGCAGGGATTTCAGGATGGGAATGATGTGCACATGCTTGCGCACCCTCATCAGGATCCTGGCAGCGCAGTTCTAGATGTACTGTATGCCTCTGGATGCTCCTGCCACAGATCCAGATGAGGAGTACGTTACAGTAGTCCAGCCTGGAGGAGACAAAGGTGTGGACAAGCTTATCTGCATCTTCCAGGGTGCGTGTAGGGTGGAGTTTTGCAATCAGTCAATCAATCAATCAGTCTTTATTTGTATAGCGCCAATTCATAACAGGTGTTATCTCAAGACACTTTATGCAGTTAAAGTATTAACTTAGGTTCGGGAGCAGGCCATGCCACGAACCACACCTCCAATCAGCTGACAAGCCTACTTATACTCAGCCATGCCTCATCACTCAGTTTGTCTGTGACTCTTCAAGACAGACAGACCACGCTGCACGCCGATCGCATAAGACACTGAACCAAAAAGCAGTCACTTACCATCGATCCCGAACTCCATATTCACGGTTCAGACGACGACTCAAGACGAGCTTCTCCAACCAGGCACCCTCCTCTAACAGCCAGATTCCGACCGGAGCCAGCCTCACAGCAGAGCCTTGTGGTCCGTGTACCGCCTGCCAGCCATGTCCATACAGCTTCCGACCACAATACCTCCAACCCCCGCAAGGTCTTCAGGCTCAAACCCACGAAGATCTTTGGACAAGAGACGATACACACAGCAGCCCTCCTCGCTACACTCCGACCGCTCATGCCGTGCATACCGGCGCCGTGCGCCGTCATCCCGACCGGCACCACGTTCTCAGACCAATCGTCTTCAGGAAGTGGACATAGTTCGCCTCCGTTGGTCCCCGAAAACGAGGGGCATTCCATGCCACCGAAAAGACCATAATCCAGACTGATCCATCTCTGCTCAACTTCCACAAACACCGCTGATGCATCTCACAGACCCACTTCCGGGTTCTCACCAGAGCCAATCATCGACGCTGACGACACACGACCTCACGACCTCGCTGCTGCCAGCCAGCCTCAACAACTCCCTCGGCTGGGAATCAGGTCGTATTGCACTCACTCATTGGCTGTGTTCGAGATGTCCATCCATTCACTCACCCACTATCCCCTGTGTAGTGTAAATGAAATAGTGGACCACATAGATAACCTTACATTTTATTTAAAAGTGCCTTTCTTAGCACTCAAGGACACTTTACAAATACATAATAAACTCAACAACAGCACAGCTCTAAAACAGCTCCAGCTGCTTCACCTCAGCTACTGTACGGCTGCAGCTAATCCAGCAGCCTCAGCACAGCTCCAGCTTGGCTCCATCAGCCCAGCTTGGCTCCATCAGCCCCAGCTCGGCTCCAGCAGCCCTAGCACAGCTCCATCTGCTCCAGCAGAGATCCAAGTAGGACTATGCGTGACGCTGATCGATGTAGTCAGCTGTTTTCCACGTGAAGCAGAACCTGTCCAGCGGCAGTCCTTGCTGACATCCCCAATCCAGTAACAGATGATTTCAAACGAAGCTGTGTTTCACTTAATTGGAGGGATTACGTTGTCCTATATATTAGCCGCTACCGACTGCAAATTGGTCTAAGAGAAAGTTGAGGCGTACTTGCAAAAAACATTGTCCAGGCTCCATTCTGAGCTAAACCATTACTTAACACCAGTACGTGGCCAGAAATGTCGACTAACACAAGCCACTCCGTGCAAGTCCCTCAACGTAGCACTTTACAAATATCATCTAACATTAGCATTCAGCTAAACTCAAACCTTGGGTTAACGATGCACTTGACATATCCAGTTCTACGCGATGGTATAACACTATAATCACACTATAATCCAAAATGTCGTAAATGGTAGTCCATCTCCTAAGAGGGCTAACGTCAGCTCGAGGCTAAGCTAGGATATTGATCAATTGATTGAGTTTCAGTTTCCACCATCTGCCCAGACTCATTCACGATGTCATCCACCATCTTTTTGGGGGACAAAATGGTCAAGGAGTCCATACTCACATACTCTGACATCTCAGAAGTTAAGGAGATTCCTTGCAAGGGCCTATACTTCCTCGACCATCACAAACCTTCAATATCAAGCTAGTTCAACAGCTACGGACCTTAGTTTACCTCCAGGAAGTAATCCTCCACAATCTCACTCCACATCAGACTGACATTTGAGTTCCTAGAAGTCGATCAACGCCACCATAGATTAGGGCTGGGCAATTAATCAGATTTTGATCGTGATTCAATTTTGCCATCCGACAATCATAAAAACATTTAACATGCCACACAGTGTGGTGTGCCGTGTATGCAAGTTCCTGCGCTTCAGAGCTCCTCTGTCTTCCACGTGCAGCCACAGTGAGTATGCCTGTATTATGTGGATCAATAATACTGTATGTGCCATTGCTGGTTCTTTAAAGTTGTGTTTAAATCAATACTGAAGTTTTTAAATTAATGAATAATTGTGCATATTGATTGTGATCTCAATATCACTTAAAATAATCGGGATTCTTACTTTTACCATAATCGTCCAGCCCTACCATAGCATCAACTTCCATCCAAGTTTCTGAGAGTAAACCGACTGTTCATGGCTTCTTCCAATTCCTACTCATAGGACATCTCACCTCATCACATTAAGTAGAACAATTTATTATCCATGTCTGTCCGTTCTCAGCTGATCTCTGTTCAATATTGCTCTTTTGGGGGTCAAGATCAGCTCGGGCAGAACACGATGAGACGGAACCCCCACACTGAGTCTCCCTCTGCCTGGCCCACGACGTCCTTCCTGACGTCTCCCTCTGCCTGGCCCACCATGTCCTTCCTGACGTCCCCCTCCGCCTGGCCCACGACGTCCTCCTGACAGCCCATCTCTCAACATACCTCATGTCACATGTTCATCACTGTCATTCCTCATATTCCTAAATCTTCAGTAAACCTTCAAATGCATACATTTGTGGTGTGATCCTTGCTAGTGAAACAATACAGCAAAAACTCTTCATTTTATGGATACACATATATGCAGAGATACATATGTACATATGAAGATATACATATATATATATATATATATATATATATATATATATAAATATATATATATATACACACATATATATATACACATATATATATATATGTGTGTGTGTATGTGTGTGTGTATATATATATATATATATATATATATATATGTATGTATGTATGTATGTATGTGTGTATATATATATATATATATATATATATATATATATGTATATATATATATATATACAGATAGATATATATATATAGATATATATAGATATATACATACATATACTGTATATACATACATATATATACACAAATATATACAAATATATACATCCAACACCCAACATGAATCCATATAGCCAGTCATGGATCCCTCCATCATGGCGGCAAGAAAAAACCTTCTGTTAAGCAGCAGGGAATCTTAAATGTGGATCCCAGTCTCATGATGAACAGCAAATCCACACGATGCTGTGTTGGGTGTGTGGGCAAATGAAGGGAGGTAAGAGGAGACAAGTGGACTAGAATTAGAACTAGTCAGGGACAGGTCTATGAACCACAGACCTGTTGTCTGATTTATTAGAGGTTAGCCTCTTGAGATGCTACATCTTGTTTTCAGGAGGGTCCTCATGTCTGAATGGTTGTATTGATCATTTTATAGGAGTATAATCAATGATATTCTTACTGAAAATAAGAATTTATGGTAGTGACAAACTCATGGATGCCCAGACCACAAGTGCATCCCTACCATGTTTGTCTCCATTAAGTATAAATGTGTTAAAGGCCTCTTGAGATGTGACATCCCATTTTCAGAGGGACCTATGTGGTGATGAAAAAAAAAAAAAAATTGACACTGCAATGTTCCTTTAAAAATGTCGGCTACACACTCGTGAGCTACTTCTAACAATAAAATTTGCTCCACCAAATTTATGACCCACCGTTTCTGTAATTCTATGTTTTGAGGAAACGTATGAAAACTTAGGACAGAATTACAAGTAGCCGATGCAGCACATTGAGGCACACAACAGTGGTGGCTGGCAGTGCTGTCCCCCACAAAACACACCTTTGTATCTTTACACGTCATCCTTACATTTGGTGAACACGATACGAGTTGATATAAATTTCTAAAAAAGTCCCAAAAAACTCTGTATGCGGCTTTGGTGGCGATTTTGCTAGCATCACATATCAATCAGCGTTGACCGGAAACTAACCACAAGCCTGAGATTTGACCATCTCTTGTGCAAAGAGCCCATTGCCACCAGCACCCTCTAAAGAGAGAATTGCGACACTTCTTTTCACTTTTTTACACTGAAATGAACAATAAAAGCTCTTGGCCGATAGTCTAGTCCTCTGACTCCCCCTGCTGGACGCCCAACAGACTGACCGAGCATTTGAGCACACTGGGCCACCGCAGTGCTTGACTCCCCCTGCTCCGCAGTGCTGTCTGTCAAGTCGTAGTACTAGTTTAAAAGTCGAAGTACAAGTTTAAAACTTTTATTTCATCTCTGAAAGCTACCGGCAAATACATTGCTGTCTCTGGGCCTCTACCAGCTCGAAAAAAAGGGTATATAGAAATTCAGTCGTCTTTTCCCCCTGAACTCATGGCTGAAATCTACATGTAATCTACGTGCAACTTAGGGCCATATTCATAGATAACATTGATCCCTTCTGGGGCTGCCTTGTGTTTTTAAAGAATGATTGACTTCACCCAAACAGGTTTAGTAAAAACTCTTTTAAAGAAAGGGAAACTGGTCATCTTAGCAACCAGCAGTTTTAGACCAATTCCAAACCTACTACTTTTAATCAGAATCTTAGAGATAGTAGTTTTTTTTTTTTTTTTTTGTCAACCGAGTGCTTTTTTAAATTTAAACACCACCTTAAAAATGTACTAGTCCAGATTAAATTTAATTAATGTAATCTTACCCCCAAAGAAAGCGGGTGTGCTCGGCTGAGGGTGCTTGTTCTCATACACATCTGCTGACGGATCGGGTTACACACGACCCCACCCCGGGGAGCAGACGGGTACATATGGGTGATCATGACCATGCCACCCTGCCGAACAGGCACTGATGTAGACATTGTCCAACTGAGAAGACTCGTACAGCTGGCAGACTCTGAAGCTGTTGGTCCAGATGAGCTGAGAGCAGAGATGTTTAGGAGTCTCTGATTTAGAGTCCGAGTCGAGTCACGAGTCTTTGACCTGGAGTCGAGTCAGTTCTCGAGTCTTTGAGGGGCAAGACTTGACGAGTCACGAGTCTTTGATCTAGAGTCCGAGTCTATGGCGTCATATTTGTGTTATATGTCGAGCGAGCGATAAAACATACATTGGAGTAAATTATCTTATAAAACACGCGCAGAGTAAATTGCCGCAGGCACTTTTTTAGTCCGCGCCCGCACAAATTCAACAACCGAGAGCATACAGAGAGATGCGAGCTAGTAAAATTACACAGCAAGAGATAAAAAAATGCATAGTGATGGGTATATTAACTTCTACAGCACGCGCACGAGGAGTTGCTATGCACGCGCTGGGGTGTTGCAGCGCTCTCTCTCTCTCCCTCCGTGCACTCTGCTCACTCGAGTCACAGACTTTTGACAGTTTGGGGGCGGAACCAAGGGGCCAGCCCTGCCCTCTTATGATTGGTCAACGGCAAACAGAAACGCACCCATAGATATTATATACGTAGACGCCTCATGAGGTGCTTGAGCGCGTAGCAGCGTCGCCGCCATATTGGAGGGGTCTCTTCACTCTGGTCTAGCACCAGAAACAAGTGGAGTGAATGCATTTAT
>JAZDUH010000050.1:380000-422500 GCA_036419115.1 Scarus forsteni | reverse complement strand
GACCTTTAGTAAAGCGACAGGTAGCAAAACACATCTCTAAATACGGGTATATACTGTATTATTGTATTACTTGTGAATGTAAGCTTGTTTAAATTAACCAGTGCGTGTGTGTGTCACCCTAGAAACATCCTGACTCCCTCAAAACCTCTGATAACACACCACACACATGAGCCTGCCTTCATGAAGATGTATTGACCTTAGCTTTTGAAATATTTACAATACAATCCAGTGTTTCCTCTACACTCATTTAGGAGTGGCAGCCCGCCTCTCCTTCAAAAAAATTTTTTTTAAACTGCAAATACACCACCGCATCATCATGTTGCCGCCTTCACAGCAGAGTCCTGCATTTAGTCGGGTGTAAAAAAGGTCATAGCTGTTAAAATAGTGCTGAGTAGAGTTGCTACTTTTTACCAGCAGATAGTGGACAGGTGACAGGTTTCTATTCAAAGTTTGGGCGTATATTTATTTTGATACAAACACACCGGACTGAAGGACGCAAGTGTGGCTGTAGAGTGGAACAGAGGGAGAGAGGGAAAGAGAGACACACACAGAGTGATAGAGTAAGAGTACTAACAATGCTGAGAGTACTTTGTCAAATACTGGCTGACTTTGAATCTTTGAATATTTTCTCTCTGAGGATGACGGTCAGTCGTCCAGTGAGGACGAAACTGGCGGCGCGTGTGCGTGCAGCGGGAGCGGGTCCGCTGGCCATTACAGCCCCCGAGCAGCACATACTGAGGCTGATGCATTGCCTCTCCAGGGCCGGTGAGTGTTGAGTAGAGGACTGGTTTGGGATGCAGGGAAGCTCAAAACACCGTGAAAAGTGACGGTGTTAGCGGAAAAGAAGCAGGAGAAAGACCGCAGAGCTCTGGGAAGACAAGGGAGAAGCCGGGGGTAAAAAGCACAGTGAAGGCAGCAGAGGCGTTCATGCTCGGCCCGTGAATTACAGTGATGATGATGGGTGGGAAAACTAACCACTTTGAAACTATAGCCTTTTTAAATCTTGATAGCAAAATTGAATATTTTCTTGAAAAACTCTGGTGCCTAAAGGGTTAATAATCCACTTTTAAATGCAATCCAGGCTTTTGAAGAGAAAGCATAGACAGCTGGTTAAAATATATTGCTGAATAAATCCTAAAAACAGACTCACATGTGATGTGTATTTTTCCTGACATAGTCTGTAGGCATCATCATTGTTCATCTTTTTCGCTGGTGTTAAAAAAGCTAACTAAAGATTGCAAAAATCGGCAATATCGTAGAATCGCAATTTAAATCTGCTGTCAAGTGTCATCTGTTTACGCCGCCACAGCTCCCCGGTGAGCCTGCTGCTGAAAAAAATCCTAGAGGAAACACTGTAATCATTCTTAAAAAGATTGAAAACTTTTGTAGATCATGTCTTACTGTTTAACTTTCAAACAGGTTATTCCTTTGTTGTATCAAATTGTACTGTTTTTTTTTTTTTTCTTAAATCAGCATTGTGTCATGAGGTTTTTAAATTTTTTTCATTTGTCCAGGGTACGGCGGAGGATCAGTCAGTCCAGGAAAACTCTGAAAAATAAAATAAGATACACAAGAAAAAATCAAGACTAAACAACATATTAACCATCAAAAACAAAGTAAAACAAACTCAACACAAAAACAAACCTCAAACCGGAGAAAGAAAACAAATACAACAACTGGGAACTGCAACAGATAGATAAACACAAGAATACTATAATCAAATACAAAACAACAAAATTAAAAAAACATCAGAGAGAAACATCAAAAATCACAGAGAAATAAGACCACAAAAAGGCAACACAGATACAACAAAAACAGAAAAATGTAAAACCCAACCATGTGAAAACATCTTAAATACAACACTGCAGGAGACAGGTAGGAACAAACAAAACGAAAAATGAAACACATAACAACAAAAACACATAACAAAAAATCACAAATAAACAATAAAAGTAGCATCAACAGAAACAATACCAAACAACAGTAAGGACATTTTTCACATTTTTCAGGGCACTGAAAACGCACCAATTCAAAAGCCTACATTGTTTCCAGGATGTACCTGTTCACACATTGTCATACTGTTTTAGCAATAATCAAAATACCCATAAGCAAGGCACAGGTGGTGGACCACTGTCAGCTGAGCTGAGCCCTGCAGAGGACAAAGCCTTGGAACCCAATAGGGGCAGCCCTGTGATGGAGGGGACCTCAGGGGCTCAAAAACATATCTATGTCCCTCCCAAGATGCCAGCCTCTTCATACAAGGTACATTATTCCATCCTTACATGGCACATAACCAACCACTCATAACAACTCAGTTTGGACTATCTGGCTTTGGTTTGCCTTGCGGTCTCTGGCAACACCATCACAGTGTTGGAGTCACCAACAGCAGAAAATTGTGATCCAGTGAGTACTCTATCAAAGTTGTACAGCTGGCCTGGTGTGTCTTGTCTATTAGCTTCAATATGAATACCATTAAATGTGATACTGTGAAGGCACCAGTGCAGCAGCAGTCATAAATGCCATAAAGTGAGTATTCAGAAATACAACACCGATGTTGCAAAGGTGTTCCTCGGTCCTTGTCAAGTGATCCAATAACCTGTATTAATGCCCAAAATGGTGTATTTCTCCTGCTCTGAATGGCATGTCCATTCTTGCAAGACGTTACTGATAACGAAGTAAAGTTACTCCGTGGGTGTCTGACCATTAAAGCTTTATCGGGTGTCTATATCTCCTTCCCTGGCCACAGAAGGCTCTGCAATATCAAAGAGGGTTTTTATAGGATTGCAGGTAAGAACATTACAAGTTACAGAACAAGTGTAAACAGTCAATAGGACACAAATGGCTTTGTGTTACAGATTTCCCCAATTTCACTGGTGCACTGGACAGCACCCAAAACAGAAGAGAACAGAGTTCCTCAAGGCTCTGTGCTAGGTTTAATTCTCTTCTCCATATATATGCCTCCCCTCAGTGATATCACAAGGAAATACTCTGTTAATGTTCATTGTAACACCAATGATATGCAATAATATGTATGAAAGAAGCAAGGTAAGAAAAATCAGTCATCTAAACTAGAAGCGTGTCTGAAGGACATTAGAGCCTGGATGGCCAGAAATGTTCTTCTTAACTCAGACAAGACAAAGGTCAATGTGCTGGGCTCCAACACCCTAGAGAAAATTCTAATGATTTTCTGCCCTAGCCAGCATAAGCCTGACACAAAGCACAACTGTCAGAAATCTTGGGGTTCTATTTGATCAGGATTTATCCTTCAACTTTCACGTAACGCAAGTTTCAAGAAAAAGCTTTCTTTCAACAGCTTTCTTTCTTTTTAACATTACTAGAATCAGGCCTATCCTGTCCCATGGTATGGCCACACCGGACGTGAATTCGCCAGGACGCGCATCGAGATTACATACAAAGTCAATGCAAAGACGCGTCTGGACGTAAATTCGCCCCGGGCGGCGCGTTGGACCCATTTGGCACAGCGCGTCTGGAGCGTTGGACGCGTTTGGGGCGTCGAACGCCTCAACGCTTGAGTTGAAAATATTGAGCTTTCAACGCCAGTTCACGTGACACTGTGGCGCGGCAGCCAATCAGCAATGACATTCCCCCCCAACGTCAATGATTTGATGACATGAAACGCTCCGGCCCCCTGCTCCCACTCAAGCCCCTCTCAAAGATGGAGGAGAGGTTTATCTGCGCTGTTTGCTATCAACCGGAGCTATACTATTCGGCATGTATACTCTACAGAGACCGGAACAAAAGGGAGCAGGCTTGGGTGAAAGTCGCTGAGGAGACAGGTTTTGAAGGTAAGTTCTGCAAATATTCGTTTCCAGCTGGATTTGCCTGCACAGGTTATCACTGAGTCCGACAAGCTCCGGCTCTCTACTGCGCCTGCGCCAGGACGCGCGTCATCCCTCAGCTTGTCAAAATGTCCAGCGTCCAGCCACGGGCGTTAAGCGCGGCGCGTCCCTGGTTTTACGCACGTTTAAATTCGCCAATTCGCGTCCGGTGTGGCCGTAGCATCAGAGCGATCCTTACAAGCTAATCCATGCTTTGGTACGTCTAGACTGGATTATTGTAATTCTTCTTTCTCAGGCTGTCTCAGCAATTTGCTCAAGATGCTTAAACTGGGTCAAAATGCTGCAAATGAATGGGGTGCTAGTTTGGTAGAGCAACCAGGCAGGTCCCATATACATACTTCTGTTGGCCTGGGTTTGAATCCAGCCTGTGACCAGTTTGCAGAGTGTCTTCTCCTACTCTCACACAACCCCTCATAGGACTATCCACTGTCATTCTCTCCTATCAACAAATGCCAAAAAAAAAAACATTAAAAATGCTGCAGCATATGTCCTAACCAGAAATAGGAGAAGAGATCATGTGACTGCTGTATTGACTTCTCTGAAGTGACTTTCCATAAAATGTAGAATTGAATTCAAGACTCTTCCTCTCACCTACAAAGCTGTCAGTGGACAGGCACCAAGTTATCTCCAAGAGTTTGTAGTGCCATATAATCCCTCTAGAACATCACACTCCCAAAATGCTGGCCTGCTCGTGGTATCATCAGTCTCGAGAAGTAGTATGGGAGGTCGAGCCTTCAGATTCCTCTTCTCTGGAACCTTTACTGAAGACAGTTTGGTAGGCAGACGCCCTCTCTACCCTTTAAGCTTAAACTCAAAACATTCCTCTGTGATAAACCTTTCAGTTAGGGGCCAGCTCATATTACATATTAGACTGCCGGGGGGGGTTTGGGACATTGAGCTAATTCTCTCTGTTACTCTAACGCTCTCTATGCCCACCTCCCTCCCCTCACCTGCACAACCAACAAAGCGTAGTGTGGATGGCTGCTCGTCATGAGACAAGAATCCACAAACAAGATTTCCTGCTGCTTAACAGAGGTTTTTTCTTGCCAACATGATGGCGGGATTGATGATTGGCTAATATGCCTTCATGCTGGGTGTTGGATGTATGTACAGTATTTGTAAATGTGTGTGTGTATGAGTATGTATGTATGTGTGTATCTATTAGTAGTGGGGGAAAAATCGATTCACATAAGTATCACAATTTTTTGTATGCCAATTTTTAAATTGAAAATTACAGCAAGCGACACTGCTGAATAAAACAGGCCACAGCTGTTAAAAAAGTGCTGAGTAGTGTTATTACTTTTCACCAGCAGATAGTGGACAGGTGACAGGTTTCTATTCAAAGTTTGGGCGGATATTTATTTTGAAAAACACACCGGACCGAGGGACGCGAGTGTGGCTGTAGTGGCTGTAGAACGGAACAGAGAAAGATAGGAAGGGAGAGACAGAGTGACATAGAGAGTAAGAGTACTCACGATGTTGAGAGTAATTTGTCAAGTACTGGCTGGCTCTGAATCAGAGGAATATTTACTCTCTGAAGGTAACGGTCAGTCGTCCAGTGAGGACGAAACTGGCAGCCTGTGTGCGCACAGTGGGAGCGGGTCTGGGCGCCATTACAATCCCCAAGCAGCACATATGAAGGAAGTAATCGGCGAGTGCCGAGGAGGAGACGTGGTCTGGGATGCAGGGAAGCTCAAAAAAACGGAAAGTGACGGTGTTAGCAGGAATAAGAAGACCGCGGAGCTCCAGGCAGACAAGGGAGAAGCCGGGGGTAAAAGCACAGTGAAGGCAGCAGAGGCGTTCATGCTCGGCCCGTAAATTACAGTAATGATGATGGGTGGGAAAACTAACCACTTTGAAACTATAGCCTTTTTAAATCTTGATAGCAAAATTGAATATATTTTTGAAAAACTCTGGTGCCTGAAGGGTTAATAAGTCACTTTAAAATGCAATCCAGGCTTTTGAAAAGAGAGAGTATAAACAGCTGGTTGAAATATACAGCTGAATAAATCCTAAAAACTGACTCACATTTGATGTGTATTTTTCCTGATATAGTCTGGAGGCATCATCATTGTTCATCCTTTTCGCTGGTGTTAAAAAAGCTAAATAAATATTGCAAAAATCTTCAATATCGTAAAATCACAATTTAAATCGAATTGGCCCCCCCCAAAAAATCACAATAAATCGAGTCGGGAGAAAAGTGAATCGTCCCAGCCCTAGTATCTTTATATACACTGTATGTGTATCCATAACATGAAGAGTTTGTCTTCAGCCTAATCTATCGTAGTGTCATGAGATAAAACTTGTTATGAATTGGTACTATACAAATTGCTGTATTATTGACTGATTGAACAACACAAAGAACCAGGAACACAATGATAAAAACTTAAAAAAACCAAAAAAAATCCATAGATGACACAATAAAAAAAGGACACACCCATTAAGATTATTGTGGCATCGTAAACACAATAACAACAAAAATAGTACCATCACAATGACAACACAAACTATGAACAAAATTTCATAAATGTGTTGTTATGGAAACACATTTCAAAAAACGGCAACAACATCGTACACACAAAAAGAAACAGAAACCAGCAGCCACAAGACAAGTACAACACAAAGCGAAACATCTAAATATTATATCACCACTTAAATTATTCAGAGAACTGACCTGTGGAGGGGGGTGGGCCATGGGGGCAGATGCTGCAGGGTAAGTGAGCAGATCCTGTGATGCCACAACAACAACACAACCAGAGCAAAACATAAATATAACAACATAAGAACAAACACACAATTTGAAATCAGTTAGCACAAACACATTTATATCAATTGATCAACTCAGTTACAGGGTTGCTTTAAGTATTTTAAAGTGGGGTTGCTAGATATCCAGGGGCGGACATAGCAGTACATAGTGCCACTAAAAGCATCTTAACCAACCCACTAAAGGGCTGAAAATACTAAAAAAAAAAACATGCAGGCTTGACTGGATGCCACAGCAAGATTCTTTACAGTGTTTTACTTTTCCACGTCAAAGTTCCTATGTTTAGAAACATTTTGTGATGCAACAAAGGGCCATGTATCCTTCTGCTACCAGCTTCACTTATTAGTGCATGTCAGAGTACTGTTGTAAGGTCAGGTCGTGGTCATGTCACAAATCAATATACTTTAGATCTACCTATTTCCCTGCATATTATGAAGAAGGGTCACTCCTGTCTTTATCCTGGATGCATAAAAAGAAAGTTATGGCCAGATTCTAATTTCACTGCATTGGTCCTAACGGCATGGGCCTAAATTTGGATTTTCGGAGCAACAAAAGTTGTCTTTGCAGTGTCTATTTTACTGATCAGGACTGCTAAAATTAAGATAAGATGTACCATTATTAATCCCACAGGGAGAAATTCCAAAAAAATGTCAAGGACTAATTGTCAAGGAAAAGTTAAACACTGTAAAGGATCTTAGCGCATCATTTTGTCAAGCCAGCAAAGCTTTTCGAGTAGTTGTAACCCATAAGAGGATCAATTACAAGCGTTACGCTCACACCATAATCTGCCCTCCACCCCGTTATCTCACCTCAGGGGTAAAGCTCACAAGTTCCTTTATCTGAAATTATATTTAGTACTTCAACAAACCCAAACTAAACCCTGTAACCTGTTAAAGGTTTGACTCTTTGGGAGAGTGGGGCTGACCTGTGAGGAGAGCTGAACCACAGTGGATGGTGCAGAGTAGCTGGCCTGAGCCTGAGGAGCCATTGAAGCATTTCCTGGTATGATGTAGAAAGGCTGCTGCTACAAAAACAACAAAGAGCCTCAGTTTGTTTTATGCACACATCTAAAAAAAATACAGTTTAGGGTTAGAAGCATCATTGCTAAAGAAAACAAAAACAGTCAACCTATAGTATTTCTGTTGATTTAATCACATCACATGAAACTCACCTCGTGGCAACAGGTACAGGTGGATTTACAGGCAAACGCTGAGACCACTATTGTTATGATGAACTCCAAGAAATGAAACACTGCCAAGACACCCCTCAAACCCTGCATATGTGTCTGTAATGCAAACACACAACACATGCTGGTCAGATTTTTTTGTCTTTTCTTTTTTGAAGAACATTTAGCCTGATTGCTTTGTTGTTTCATCAAATGTTGCATTCTCATATTTGCTGAAGATTGTAAAAAAGGTACGACAGTATTGCCCAGTGAACGCCACACAAAGTAGATGCATGTACAGTTTCACCAGCTTCAGCTAAAATAATTCTTTGACCTCTAAAGCCATGTTTTTTAATGAAATAACCAGTCATTTTGTTGGTGTCTGACGAATGAAAATATGACGTCACCCAATAATGACATGTCATCTTATCTCTGTGACTCACACTGTCCATGTCTCTCATTATCTGATATCCAACTTGCCTACTGTTTCCTCTTGTATTGAGAACATGGAAGCTGCTTTTGCTGACGGCTCTGACTACTGTCAATGTTAAAGCTATGGTATACGTTCTGAAAACCAGTTTGACCGTTCTGATAAATTTGAAAAAACGCAGCCTGCCCCGAAGACAGTCCAGCTGCAGACCTCCACTCTCAGCTGACTAGCTTGCAGACTTTACACCTCCATCGTCGGAAGGAAGTGATATCATGATCACCTCCAATGTGAGAAGGAAATGGTGTCAGCGTTGTCGGTTACCGTGGTAACTTGATTCGTCAGTCGTGTTACATTAAAAAACACAAAGTTAACTGTAACACGGGGACAAAGGCAGCATCAATTCTAGGTTTAATTAGTTAAGACCCCTTCACACCGCCGCGCGGCAACAACCCCAAAAACAGCCCCCTTGCCAGATGAGTCCATTAAACGTAAAGCGTTTTTGAAGCATCTGCTGCCACCGGAATGAGCATAGAAACCGAGGCAGCAGTGACGGAGAGGTGATTCGGTGAAGCGTTATTATGGACCCACATCAGTTCTAGGTAAATCCCGCCCCCATGCAGCCCAACCCCACCCGTGCGTTTTGATAAGGCATCTGATCAACGCTCGTACAGACTTTAGCATCTGATACATTTGTTAGGTCGTTCATCTTTTCTGAAAGGAATTTTTTCACACTGCATGACCGCAGCAGAACACACCTCCATTCTGAACGTTACGTTAACTTTTGTATTTTTATTAAGAATTTAAAGTTATGATGATGTGGGCTATTATATATATATATATATGTATTTATATATATATATATATGTATATATATATATATATATATATATATATATATATATATATATATATATATATATATATATATACATATATATTTATATATATATATATATTTTTTTTTTTTAATTATGGCATATGCCTACTGTACATATGTTTCTGCTTCAATGGACTTTACATTGATCCATTTGACTGCAAAGAAAGCGGGGGGGGGGGGGGGGTACGTTAAAAACTTGAAAGGCGTTCAAGTCAATATTACTAATATTTGATATATTTAAGACTATAATACCCTGGAAGAGATATCCAGTTTCTGATTATTTTTTAAAATATTATAACAATAAAAAAATAATAAAAATGAGTCATTTTCCTTCATTTTTTCAGTTTTAGTGGTTTTGTGTTTTAAAATGGCCCTTAAAGGGTTAACATTTTTATTCTAAAGGAATCATTTACGAGTTTTGATTAGAGCAGAAATGAATTACAATATTTATTTAAAAAAATCAGGAAAAAATATTAATCCAAAATGTTTTTACAGCTGTCAGATTTAGTAGCTGTTTTCAGCCACTGAGGGACAATGGGGGGAGGTTTCTATTAAATCTGATGCTACATAAAAACTTCAAACGCAACAAAGTCAATGATATTACTAATAATTGATACATTCAAAACTTTAATTCCCTACAATAGATATCCAGTTTCTGATTATGTTTTATGATAAAAATGAGTCATTTTCCTTCATTTTTTAAAAAAAATAGTGACTGTCTGTTTTAAATTGGCCCTTAAAGGGTTATTATTTTCATCCTTAAGGAAATGTTTACTAGTTTTGATGAGGGCAGAAGTTAATTGAGAGATTAATTAACTTATTCATTAATAAAGAGTTAATTATGAAAAAAAATCTAAAAAATATTTTTTTTACAGCAGTCAGAGTTAGTGGCTTTTTTCAGCTACCGAGGGACACACAAATATATTATAGCCCACATCATCTTAACTTTAAATTCTTAATAAAAATACAAAAGTTAACGTAACGTTCAGAATGGAGGTGTGTTCTGCTGCTGTCATGCAGTGTGAAAAAATTCCTTTCAGAAAAGATGAACAACCTAACAAATGTATCAGATGCTAAAGTCTGTACGAGCGTTGACCAGATGCCTTATCAAAACACACGGGTGGGGTTGGGCTGCATCACTCACAGCGTGGGCGGGGTTTGGCTGCGTCACCAGGCCTTTCAGAGCAGCGGGAGCGGGGTTTACCTAGAACTGATGTGGGTTCCATAATAACGCTTCGGTGAAAGTCACAGCAGAGCCCAAAAGTCCTTCATAACACTCCCTCCTCAAACATTCTTACATGAAATGCTGTCTCATACCAAGTTTTTCTCCCGATTATCTTCATATGAAGGTGGAGCAGTTTGGTAGAGCTCACTTAATGTTAGTTTTGACCCGTGAAGTCTGCTATTTCCAGGTTCTCTCCCTACTCAGATGTGATTGGCTGCAACTATGCGGCTGCCGCTAGAAAGTTTCTGTGCGGCAGGGCAAAGTCTATAGACATTATATACATATATCATACATTTATAATACATATTTTATACGTATACGTTATATATTACACATATATGATTTCTATGACAAAATCTGTGCGCGCTGACTAGGGTGCCAACCGCTTCTCTGTCCTACCGCAGTGGTTAAGACTGTTTCCCATCCACCGCCCGTCACTCATTAAAATGTCTGTCTATTTTCTCCGCAGCCACTTCCAAACCTCTTCAATTCACTGTCGTTAAGAAAGCACCAGGCAGTAAGTCACCGTGTGGAGTAACCGGAAGTTTAAAAATAAAACACAATGCACAGACTTTTGCACGTAATGTTCCTCAATTAATTGTCATTATGTCAAAACCGGAAGCACAAGCTTCAGGTCACCAGTCGGTCAGAGGGTCCCAGAGACAACACGACACCATGGACGAAGAAAAGTGAATCGTAGAGGTACAGAAATATATAACACTGCATGCATGACACCATAAATCTTTCTACACGGATATAGACAGATAGAAGTTGAATAATTCATGAAGCTGTGTGGTTGTGACCATCAGAGGGACCTTAGAGAAGCGAAGCAAGGTGTTTATTTCTTTTCTCAGTCTATAACATGTTTTATGAGCGTGTGACATCGCTATTCTCAAGAGAGCCTGTGGCTCTCCGGGGATCAGCCCTCCCCCTCCGGATTGAGCGCCGGATTGGATGGACTCACGGACCAGTCAGAACTGCCACTATTTTGCTGCTTTGCAGCGGATATACTGAATGGATATTTTTCGTTCTTTTTGGTCTTTATATTGCCTAGATTGGATCATAGGACCATAACGGCCTTATAAACGGTGTTATTAAGATGTACAAAGCTTCCAAATCGTAGACCATAGCTTTAAATGTGTTTTCACTGTTTTTTTTCTGAAAACGACTGTGTAATCACAGTGTGTGCACTCAAACTCATCTGCCTGTGGATTTGGTGTTTGGCAGCAGGAGGCTGTAAAGATCTGGCTGCATCATCGACATTAGGAAAAATTCACTGACTGTAAACGTCAGAGTGCTGTGCTGCTCTTCTGCTGTGTAACCCTACTTTGTCTTTTCTATGGAGAAATGTCCTTGTTTAGATGCTACTGTACCACTTGATCAATAAAATAACTAAGCTATTGAAAAGATACTTGACTCAAAAAACAGCAAGGCCACAAAGCTACTGGAAAGTGTTGTTGAACTACATTTTTTGTACTGCCCATCATTGTAATTATCTATTGCTATGTCATATGATTATCTCCTCTTGTTTTATTAACTTTCTATGTGTATTTATGATTTCTTTGTAGATGTGTTATATGATTGTAAATCTCCATTTCAAATGACTGATTTTCACCTGTGATAATGTTTTTTATGACATGTTATACAATTATATAAAGCATTTAATATGATTGTTTATAGCACAGTTTAACATCCCAGACAAATACATTGATAGATTACCTTGTACATGTCGCACCTATAGGAGTCATAGGAGTGATAGGTTCCATCATAGGAGTCATAGCCACGCACATAATTACTGCAATGAAACACCACTGCTGCTTCAAGGGCATACAAGATGGTTGCAATACCCGCAGCTACTGTGGCAATCACGTTGAAAGCGAGAGTGGTGTTCATCTGGAAATAAGAATTTAAATAAAGCGCATGAAGAAGTTGGCAAAAAAGAGCAAACAAAGAAACAGGCAACAAATGACACAAATTAAATATCACAACAAACAACAACATGACAGAAAACCCAATAAACAACACAACTATATCAAATAGTATAACAACTATCATGTCTACACAACATTAAGCATTAAATAAGACAAAAATGATGACAAATGATACAACAAACACACAAAACAACACTTTAAATAACAGAACAAACAACATGAAAAAAACAACTGGAGATCCACCGATTTACTCTTTCATTCATTTACAAGACCAAACTCTTTATTCATTCTCATGCCTATCACGGCATATCACGGCACCGTGATACCTCTCACCCAGTGTCAGCTGGGAAAAGTTCTAGCCCCCTGCAACCCCAAAAGAGATAAGATGATAGAAGGATGGACGGATGGATGTTGCTTTTTTCTGCGCAACAATGACTTCTTGATGATCTCATTGAGAGGAAAAGTAACACAGGTATCCACACTAACTTTTTGCATTGGTTACAACGGTGCACCAAAAATATTTTTCAAGGTGCACCAGCACAAAAATTAGGTGCACCCAAATTTTTCAGGGTCACCTTTAATGCCACAAGATCACCATTTTATCACTCTCCATAACTTTTATATAATGTAAATGCTTTTCAAGCAGCAATAAGATGTGAAGAAATACTTTGAAGCAAAATTAGATATTAAAGGACAAATAGAGTGTTTGAAGTGCTTCACTGAATGAAATTGACAAATTCAAACTAAAACATTAAGCAAAATAAGATATATAAAACCAAATAAATGTGCTCGTGCTTGAAGTGCTTTACTGAACTTAAATTTAATATTTCAAACTCAAATATCTCAAGTTAAATAAAATATTTCAAAATAAAAAGAGCTAATATTTCACGTGCTATACTGAACTTAAAAATGAAATAAATATCCAAGTTTTAAATACCAACAACATAACATTGAACTGAGTGGTCTCATTCTCCAATAAATTTGAACCTAGAATAAGACTTAACACACTATAGTCAATATTTACAAGACCTAAACCAAGATAAATAAAGAAAAAACTATTGTCAAACTAATTAATGAAAACCACATTTAGGGTAGAATATTTTATGACTTTTTTCTTTCTTTTTTTCTCTTGTTTTGGCTTTTTTGTTTTTTACTTAACCGCCCAGCTTTATGTACAGTTGGGAGCTGTCGGTCAGATCATTGGTCTTCAGTGGATGTGAACACTCATCTCTGAGCCTGTGTGACCAATTAACTTCCCCTTAACGGAAGAAAGGACTGAACAAATATAGATTTATATTAAACATTAATTTGTTTTAACTGTTCTTGTTGTTAATTATTAATTATCTGACTGTCATTAAAATGAATTTGGCAGAGCTTCGCTGCTTCTTCAGAGTTACTGCCCCCTGTACCCTAACACAACATGCTCCGTCCGGGCTCATTTCCATACTAACAGCTGATTGGATGATTACTGAGGGCTGTGTGTGTGCACGTGCGTGCGTGTGTGTGCTGGCCCTGCTGTAAAACGGAGGGACAGATGAAGCAGGCGCTGTGTTTTGTCTGTTTTTGGTGGATTTCCTGCTACTGCAGTTACTTTTGTCAACTTTAATAAACTATATTACCTTTGTAGGTATATTTTATTTTGCTTTCTCAACTTCTAAACTTTTGATTTAAGAGAGAGGGAGAGAGATGATGGGCTTGCGACAGAAGTCAATGTTTTCACCTGGAGAAGTCCAAGTGCACCAGTGCAACAAACAAAAAATGTTAGGTGCACTCTTACAAATTTTGAGTCTGGAGCGCTGTAACAGGAGTGCAAATGTCTCTGACAAAGTGAGCGGTATACACTGGTGGCTTCAGCAAACATCGAACTTTGAAAAGTTACCGTCATTTGAAAACAAAATCCCAAACAGGTCCTTCTATACCAGGGGCACAGAACAAATGTGGCCCTCCTACTCTCTCATTTCAGATCAACAGGGGAGTTAAATTGTCATAAAATGTGAAAATTCTGACCCAAAAACATTTTGCACCTTTTAAAGAATAAAAGATTTGTCTGAATTGTCTGTTCGTAGTATTTGTGAGCTCCTCTACATGCATTACTAAATACATATGTTGAAATGGAGATAGAAATTTAAGTCAAAAATTCTTTCATAACTACTAAATGCTCTGCAACTTACATTTAAAAAATCTTAGACTGGCTTGAATCCGGTGTTTTTGTTATTTGATCACAAAAGACTATTTCTGTTTGATACACAAATGTTCTTCTTATAGCTTCTTAGCTATGTAATTGTTTCTTTTCTTTCCTTTGTTATATCTATAACAAAAGTTTGTGGAGTTGAGAGTTGTCTACGCCTTTACCACAGACAAAATACATATTAGAGCCCAAAAGTAAATGATCACATTATACTCTTTATTGTTTTACCAATATAACTGTCAGGTTGTAATGTGAAAGTAGTAGGGGAGAGTGGGGTAAAGTGAGACACTTTTCACATTTGTTCCCCTCTAAGCAAGCTAAAATGATAAATCAGTAAAATTTACACATTTCCCATTAATTCAGGATGTTTCCTCGCACTGGAATTCATCAGAAAGTATTCAGGATGAAGGGCAGTGAAAATATGACTGTTTTTAAAAAAATGGTCTTGTGTCTCAGTTTACCCCAGCAAAGGGGTAAACTGAGACAGGCCAGAGAAATCAAGGGGGTAAAGTGAACCACTTCCTTTTTTCACTCTGAAACAACCATAACAACACATTCTGTAATAGTTAGAATCCTGACAGCTAACTTAACCACACATTGCAGAACTAATGTTGGACCTGTAGTAGAATCATGGAGTTTGGTCAATTAAGCAATTTTTTTCTAAACACTTGAAAGTTACTCTGAACAAAATCAAATACATGATAATATAGTTAAAAATGTTTTAATTAACATTCAAATGACAGATAGAACCTGTTAGATTAGAACACAGTGTGGGGGTCAGAACACAGGACAATCAGAACCAGCTAGAACAGCCTGGGACTCAGAACACAGGACTAGAACATCAGCCTATTATCATACTCTGCAACTATGCCTACTCTACATTCCAGCCCTAAAGGTTACAGGGAAAGATGAAGAGTTGTTCTCTCTGTGTGGTTCCTCCAGGCCTTTCAGGCTGAGGCAGCTTCTTTACCACATCCCTTTAAGGAACATGTGCAACATCATTTTCCTTTATAGCAAACTTGGGTCTCTCCTACTCTTTCATGTTTCAAGTGAGACACTGTCTCACTTTACCCCACATCATTTGTCTCACTTTACCCCACTGGTACAATTTTAGAAAAAGCAACCTCTCTTAGCAATTCAGGCTAATTTTCAGCCAGCATCATCACATGGTTTTAAATGGTAGTAGTTCATCAACATGTATAAGTTTTTCTACCTGAATTAATTTGCTTTGGCACAACAGTTGATTAAGTTGTCAGCAAGAAAATTTACTTTTACATGCAAAAAAAATATTTTTGTGAAAAAAACATGCTTACAACAGAACCACGAGGTCCTCTCCCTCATGGAAAAGGGGAAATGGGACGAGCTTGAAAACATAATGGTCACATGACCACAAATGTGTTCCGTTGCCTAGATACTGGGGGTGTCTCACATTACCCGGTGTCTCACAATACCCCGTTCTCCCCTATGTCAAAATAACAATTACATCACTAACATTAACATAATCTGTAAAATACACACAATAACGCTAACTGAGGATTCTGGGAAAATTTTGAAAAAATTCACTTACCAGACAGCGATTGGAAGATTTCCCAGCAGCCACTGTGAGTGAGCCGGCAGTGATGTACTAAGAGTGATATAAAATAAAGAAGAGAATTCAGTCCTTTTTATACCGTTCCTTAGAGATTTCACTTTAACATTAAACTATGTATGAAAAATAAACTTTGAATTCATCACGGAAACTTACAAACCCGGCTCCCCATACGAAGAAACCGCTGCTCACTGTGGGGGAGATACCCCCAGCTGCAGCGACCACACCGAATAAAAACACCATCAGACCAATCATGATCTGGACAGTCTGTGGACATCACAGAAGAAGAGGAAGAGGTTATGTGCATTTCTCACACAGAAGTGGCCTTGATAAACAGGAAATGAAACAAAGTTACAACAAGACGAGGAAGGTAACAGTCTGTCACATAAAAACTGTCAAGTTGTGGTTTAGTCCTTCTCGATCTGTTTGACCAGTGCAGTGAGATTTGGCAATAAATTAATGAACATCTCCTACTAAACAACACTGTCTGCCAAAAATGTACGGTCCAGCTCATGTCATGTCTGAAAATTTGGCCCGACTAAATATCTAATTGAAAAGCCCTGCTCTATTGTTTATTATGTTTATCATGAAAGACATACATATAATTTTTACGTAGATGACATGTATCCTGTTCTCTTCATTTGAAGATAGAAAAAGAAAAACAGAGTTTTTTATTTTCAAAATACTGCATGTTTGTGTCACATTTTTCCTCAAAGGATGAAAACCATTTTCTCAGTAAATGTAGGCTTTAGCTGCCTAGTCTTATCAGATTTTATTGTTGAAAAACTTGCTGACATTTCAAAGAAAATATTTGATGATGAATAAATATTAAAATTAATAATATTAATAATGATTTGTTTTCCCTGATACATAAAGCTGTTTTACATTTAATTCGTTTTTATTTAATGGGGAAAGAATGACTCTCATGAAGTGTTTCATAGCATTTTCCAATGAATGACAATTATTAGTAATAAAGACATTCAAACATCTGATTTAATGTAATCTTACCCCCATAGCAATTGGATATACCCGGCTGAAGGTGCTTGTCCCTGTGCACATCTGCTGGGGAATGGGGTAACACACAACCACGCCACCCTGTTGAACAGGCACTGATGAAGACATTGTCCAACTGAGACGACTGGAACAGCTGATGGGCTCTGAGGCTGTAGGTCCAGACGAGCTGAGAGTCCAAATGAGCAGATGGTACAGGTGAGCTGAGCCTCCAACTTAATGTCTATTGTACACAGCCGAAAAAAGCCAGTGTTAGTATGCGTGTGTGAGTTTGTGAGAGTGTGGTTGGGGGCGTACCGTGCAGGCTGTCATGATAACCAGGAAATGGGGGTGTTGGAAAGAGCAAACTGTCACAGCTCAAGGGTGATTCACACAGACAGAAACGGAAGCAACATGAAAAAAAAAATCTCAAAACGCATAAATAAGCAAATTTGTTAATGCTGGAGTCAACTGAAAACTTATCTTGCAGATTTCAAACATGCAAAAAGAAAGAAGAGGAAGAAGACAATAGTAATAATTATAACAATAATAATAATAATAATAATAACAATAATAATAATAATAATAATAATAATAATAATAATAATAATAATAATAATAAATGTTATTTGTATTACACTTTACGCCAAAACATTACAAAAAATGAATAACTTAAAAAACAAAAGGCAAGATAAAAGGTTCGTTCAAAAGGAGGACCTATAAACGAAGTTTAGCAAATTCCTTTTTGTTTTTTGGAAAGATGGGTTTTTAGATTTCTTTTAAAAGCATCTGTGGACTGTGGAGCTCTCAGATGGTCAGGGACGGCGCTCCACAGCCTCAGGGCAGCAGGAGAAAAGGCCAGATCGCCCATGGTGTGGAGCTTGGTTCTGGGGACTTGGAGAGTGTTTATGGTAGCAGAGAGAGGAGCTCCTGAAAGTAAAGGGGAGCATGTCCGTAAATGCAGTGGTGGGTGAGGAGATGACCTTGAACTCAGTTCAGGGGGAAAGGAGCCAGTGCAGGGATTTCAGGATGGGGTTGATGTGCACATGCTTGCTCATCAGGAGTCTGGCAGCGCAGTTCTGGATGTACTGTTGCCTCTGGATGCTCCTGCAAGAGATCCCGATGAGGAGTGCGTTACAGTAGTCCAGCCTGGAGGAGACAAAGGTGTGGACAAGCTTATCTGCATCTGCCAGGGTGAGTGCAGGGTGGAGTTTTGCAATGTTCCCGAGGTGTCTGATGTGAGTGTCAAATGTCAGCTGAGGGTCCATTCTTAGGGGCCGTTTACATGGAAACTCCTGACTTAAAGACGCAAAGATTCTTCCTTTGCGTTTTCATTTTTTTCTGCGTTCAGATGACAACGCTGGAGACGAGTTAATCCCCTGTAAATCCCCTGTAGTGTGCATGCCGGTTCAGTAGATGGCAGTGTAGGTCTGCAGAGAGGCAGTGCTGCTACAATACACGAATGAAGAAGAAAACCTTTCACAAACAACAATGGCGAATAAACGCACAGAGAAGCAGGAGTTTCTTTTCTGTCCAGTTTGGACAACAAATCTGACTGGATAGTTTTGTCTGGATAACAGACCGAGCACGGTAAGACGCTCACACTTTACTCGGCGGATGGCCGAAGCAGTTGTTGTTCCTGGTATGCACGCACAGCCTTCATGTGAAAGAGTACTGCGCATGCGGGGACATCAGCGTTTCACCTTGAAACGCTCTGATACGGGTTTACACGGAGCTGCATGGAGAGCAGATTCAAATCTTTCCACTCTGGAGCACGTTTTCAAAAGTTTGCGTTTTAGGTGGAAACGCAACGCGATCTCATTTAAACGCAGGGCCAAAACGCAACAAAAACATATCGGGTTTGACCGTTTTTGGCGCAATGTAAACGGCCCCTTACACCCAGGTAGGTGACAGATGTGGAGAGAGGCATGTTTTGGACAGAGAAGGTGGTGCTGGTGATGGTGGAGGAGTGGAGCTGATGTGGTGTGCCAACTAGAATCTCCTCTGTTAGAGCTGTTCAGCAGTAGACAGCAGAGTTTAATTCTCGCCTCTGACTCCTCCAGTCAGGTGGTCAGTGTGGATGTTGGCAGGGAAGCAGAAGAAGTAGGTGTAGTCCTGAGGTAGAGCTGTGTTAATTGACATGCCGGATGGACAGTTCCATATTGGAAATATTTCACTAATCCATCTGGAGAGGAGCCCTGTGAGAATGTTTTCAGGGGCAGAACTTTCAAAAGCAACAGCAGCTTGTGATTGGACAATCCTTTGGCTCATCACACTCATCACAGACCAACTCATATCAAGCAACGTTGCTGTGATGTAGCATATGTAGCTAGTAAACGTAGCGGCTAATAGCTAACTGTTAGCCGCTATGGCTAACGGTTTACGGCTTACAAGGGCAAACAATAATTAATGGCTGTTAGCCGTAGCGGTTAACTGTTGTTAACTTTTGGCTAACTGTTTTTAGCCGCTATGGTTAAGGGCTAACAGCCGTTAACTGTTGTTTGCCAGTGTTAGCTGTTAGCTGCTAAGAGTAACGGCTATTAGCCTATAGCTTAACTACCTTAGGACGATGGGTTTACATTTAATTCCACCACACAGATGTATCATTTAACACTTATATGCGACTGAACCTCGTCAAAGACAATCCCTATGAAGTAAACTTATGAGAAGAGCATATTTCACCAAGTATAACTGAGTAACTATGATGACCACAGCCTAACCAACAGTGGCTGCCATTATTGTACAACAGGAACTGACTTCACTTCCTGTCAAGTCACTTCCTCTTGTCATCACACTCGCAGTTCCCGCTGCTCCCGCCTCTCTTCCCTGATTAGGCCAGTAAGCATTTGGCTGAGTGAAACTGTTGGACAATGGAGGCTGGCAAGAAGGAGATGCATGATTTCAGATTCAGGCAGGTCCGTTCTCTGTAAGGCTCGAGTTGTGTGTAATCAGTGCAAAAATGAAAGAGTTAGAAAGGCTCTCTCATGTGAGCTGTGTGGCAGAGCAGGAGGCCTTCTTTAGATCAACATAACAAACAGAGACTGTTAAGCATTTGATGATTATAATATCACACACGGGCACATATGAACACACTAAATATTTTCTTAACCACAATCACACCACTCAAATATATCAGTGCCTACTCAACAAGGTCATTGTCATTGTATCTACATTGTTTCTTGACTTTTCAGAGTCAAGAAACATAGATCATAGATCTGTATCGAAACTTAATGTGGTTTTTCTCTGGTTTAAACAAGTGGTTTAGTTACGGTGGCAGGTGGCCCTGAAGAGCAAACCACACTGCAAACTGCAAAATCCTGAACACATCAGCAAATAACTAAAGATGACATCAAGTTGAAAAACACAACAGTATAGAAAAAAGCAAGTAGCAAAAAACTAAACTCAACAGCAAATTAAAAAAAAATCACAACAGGGAAAAACAATACACAACTGCAAATGACTTGACACAAAACAGCAAATTAAAAAACACTCAGCAAATAAAAAAAACTTTGGAGTGTCATGGTTCTGTCTGTCTTTGGTTATTTAGTTTTATGTACTTCGTTCCTTGGTTAAACTTTGCTTTCTTGATTCTGTTCATTATAGTCAAGTTGCTGGTTTTGTGTCATTTCTCATGCTTCCTGATTTATTTTTGAAATTCCTGTGTTTCTCGTGGTTTGTTCCTGCCCTCCCTTCTGTGTCTCTGATGATGATTTCCTCCACCTGTGTGATTGCCTCACCTGTGCCTGATTCCCCTGTGTATTTAGTTTCTGTGTTCCCTGAGTCTGGTGTTGGGTCATTGTTCATTTTTCCTGAGTCACCATGTGCTCATGTTCTTCTGTGTCTTCTGTGTTCCTGAGTTTGTCGGTAATCGGTTGTTTATCCCTTTTGTTATTTGATTTCTACTTTGTCTTTTGGTCCCTTTTTGTTTGTAATTAAAGAGTTTTTTGGTTATCTGCATCCGGGTCCTGCAACTTGTTTTTGTTGTTTTTTGTTTTCCTAAAAACTGTGACAGAACGACCCAACCAAAGAAAGGACCCAGCAGATTTTTTGCTGAGGAACTAGAGAAGTTATTGTGTTATTTTGAACTGTGGTCAGACCTGAACAGTCACCCTTGGTTTAGAGTTGCAGCCCTACGTCGGGCAACGAGAGAGATGGACAAGGTGCCCAGTTTAAAAGAGCAATTGCCAGATCGCCTCAGACTTTTTGCAGCAGCCTGCATGCTGGCCTGATGGGTATTTTAAGCCAGAGAGTGACCCTGAACCCCAGCCCCAGAGTGATCCACCTCCAGCCTTTAGCCCTGCAGTGGTCCACCTCCAGCCCTTCAGTCCCAGGTCAGTCCAAGCTTTCCGTCCGAGGCCCTGCGGACCCCAAGCCCTCCGACTGAGACCCTGCGGACCCCAAGCCCTCCGACTGAGACCCTGCGGACCCCAAGCCCTCCGTCCGAGACCCTGCGGACCCCCTGTTCCTTGTCTGTGGCCCTGCAGACCACCAGCCTCCAGTGCTCCTCGTCTGAGGACCTGCAGACCACCAGCCTCCAGCGCTCCTCGTCTGAGGACCTGCAGACCCCCTGTTCTTCGTCTGAGGACCTGCATCCCCCCTGTTCTTCGTCTGAGGACCTGCACACTTCCTGCTCCTTGTCTGCGGCCCTGCAGACCCCCTATTCTTCGTCTGAGGACCTGCAAACTCCCTGTACTTCCCCTGAGGCCAAGCAGACCCCGAGTTGCTCTCCATAAGACCCGCAGACCCCGAGCTCCTCTCCAGAGGACCCGCAGACCCCAAGGTCTGTGCTCCCCCAGGAAGGCCTCCTGGTAGCCCCCCTGAACTCTGTGCTCCCCCAGGACGGCCTCCAGGTCACCCCCCTGAACTCTGTGCTCCCCCAGTACGGCCTCCAGGTCACCCCCCTGAACTCTGTGCTCCCCCAGTACGGCCTCCGGGTCGCCCCCCTGAACTCTGTGCTCCCCCAGTATGCCCTCCGGGTTGCCCCCCTGAATTCTGTGCTCCCCTAGGACAGCCTCTGGGTTGCCCTTCTGATCCTCATGTTCCTCCAGGAGGGCTTACGGGTAGTCCACCTGATCTTGACCCCTCCTTCCGCCGGGGGCCGCCGCCCCAATGCCCAAGGGGGGGCCCCAGGCAACCCACACAGGGCAACAACCCAAGGTGGCCCCCCGCAGAAAGGTCCCCAGAGAGCGACAGAGAGTACTTTGTCAAGTACTGACTGAGTTTGAATCTGAGGAATATTTTCTCTCTGAGGATGACGGTCAGTTGTCCAGTGAGGACGAAACTGGCAGCGCGTGTGCACGCAGCGGGAGCGGGTCCGCTCGCCATTACAGCCCCCGAGCAGCACATACTGAGGCCGATGCATTGCCTCTCTGGGGCCGGTGAGTGTCCAGCAGGGGACTGGTCTGGGATGCAGGATGAGAAAGACCACAGAGCTCTGGGAAGACGAGGGAGAAGCCGGGGGGTAAAAAGCACAGTCAAGGCAGCAGAGACGTTCATGCTCGGCCCGTGAACTACAGTGATGATGATGGGTAGGAAAACTAACCACTTTGAAACTGTAGCCTTTTTAAATCTTGATAGCAAAATTGAATATTTTCTTGAAAAACTCTGGTGCCTAAAGGGTTAATAAGTCACTTTAAAATGCAATCCAGGCTTTTGAAGAGAGAGAGTATAAACAGCTGATTAAAATATATTGCTGAATAAATCCTAAAAACAGACTCACATGTGATGTGTATTTTTCCTGATATAGTCTGTAGGCATCATCATTGTTCATCTTTTTTGCTGGTGTTAAAAAAGCTAACTAAATAATGCAAAATTCGGCAATATCGTAGAATCGCAATTTAAATCTGCTGTCAAGTGTCATCTGTTTACACCGCCACAGCTCCCCGGTGAGCCTGCCCCCGCTGCTGAAAAAAATCCTAGAGGAAACACTGTAATCATTCTTAAAAAGATTGAAAACTTTTGAAGATCATGTCTTGCTGTTTAACTTTCAAACAGGTTATTCCTTTGTGGTATCAAATTGTACTGTTTTATTTTTTATTTTTTCTTAAATCAGCATTGTGTCATGACGTTTTCAAAATCTTTTCATTTGTCCAGGGTACGGCGGAGGATCAGTCAGTCCAGGAAAACTCTGAAAAATAAAACAAGATACACAAGAAAAATGAAAGAATAAACATCATATTAACCATCAAAAACAAAGTAAAACAAACTCAACACAAAAACAAACCTCAAACCGGAGAAAGAAAACAACTCAAATACAACAACTGGGCACTGCAACAGATAGGTTATAAAGACAAGAATAATAAAATCAAATACAAAACAACACAAAAACAACATAATTAAAAAAAAAAACATCAGAGAGAAACATCAAAACTGTCAGAGACATTAGACCACAAAAAGGCAACACAAATACAACAAAAAAAAACAGAAAAATGAAAAACCCAACCATGTGAAAACATCTCAAATACAACACTGCAGGAGACAGGTAGGAAAAAACAAAATGAAAAATGAAACGCATAACAACAAAAACACATAACAAAAACATCACAAATAAAAAATAAAAATAGCATCAACAGAAACAACACCAAACAACAGCAAGGACAATTTTCAAAATGGCAGTTGCCCTGAAAACGCATCAATGCAAAAGCCTCCATTGTATCCAGAATGTACCTGTTCACACAATGTCATACTGTTTTAGCAATAAACAAAATACCCATAAGCAAGGCACAGGTGGTGGACCACTGTCAGCTGAGCTGAGCCCTGCAGAGGACAAAGCCTTGGAACTATCTGGCTTTGGTTTGCCTTGCAGTCTCTGGCAACACCATCACAGTGTTGGAGCCACCAACAGCAGAAGATTGTGATCCAGTGAGTACTCTATCAAAGTTGTACAGCAGTGTGTCTTGTCCATTATCTTCAATATGAATACCATTAAATGTGATACTGTGAATGCACCAGTGCAGCAGCAGTCATAAATGCCATAAAGTGAGTATTCAGAAATACAACACCGATGTTGCAAAGGTGTTCCTCGGTCCTTGTCAAGTGATCCAATAACCTGTATTGATGCCCAAAATGGTGTGTTTCTCCTGCCCTGTGCATTCTTGCAAGACATTACTGATAACAAAGTAAAGTTACTCAGTGGGTGTCTGACCATTAAAGCTTTATCGGGTGTCTATATCTCCTTCCCTGGCCACAGAAGACTCTACAATATCAAAGAGGGTTTTTGTAGGATTGCAGGTAATTACATTACAAGTTACAGAACAAGTGTTAGCAGTCATAGGATACAAATGGCTTTGTGTTACAGATTTCCTAAATGTCACTAGTGCACTGGACAACACCCACAACAGAAGAGAACAGAGTTCCTCAAGGCTCTGTGCTAGGTTTAATTCTCTTCTCCTTATATATGCCTCCCCTCGGTGATATCACAAGGAAATACTGCGTTAATGTTCATTGTAACACCAATGATATGCAATAATATGTATGAAAGAAGCAAGGTAAGACAAATCAGTCATCTAAACTAGAAGTGTGTCTGAAGGAAAGTAGAACCTGGATAGCCAGAAATGTTCTTCTTAACTCAGAGAAGACAAAGGTCAATGTGCTGGGCTCCAACACCTTAGAGAAAACTCTAGTGATTTGCTGCCCTAGCCAGCATAAGCCTAACACAAAGCACAACTGTTAGAAATCTTGGGGTTCTATTTGATCAGGATTTATCCTTCAGCTTTCACGTAACACAAGTTTCAAAAACAGCTTTCTTTCATCTACGTAACATTACTAGAATCAGGCCTATCCTGTCTCAGAGCGATCCTTAAAAGGTAATCCATGCTTTGGTACGTCTAGACTGGATTCTTGTAATTCTTCTTTCTCAGGCTGACTCAGCAATTTGCTCAAGATGCTTAAACTGGTTCAAAATGCTGCAAATAAATGGGGTGCTGGTTTGGTAGAGTGGTTAGCAACCAGGCACGTCCCATACACGAACTTCTGCTGGCCTGGGTTTGAATCCAGACTGTGACCAGTTTGCAGAGTGTCTACTCCTACTCTCACACAACCACTTCATAGGACTGTCCACTGTCATTCTCTCCTATCGGCAAATACTCCAAAAATACATTAAAAATGCTGCAGCATATGTCCTAACCAGAAATAGGAGAAGAGATCACGTGACTGCTGTATTGGCTTCTCTGAAGTGACTTTCCATAAAATGTAGAATTGAATTCAAGACTCTTCCTCTCACCTACAAAGCTGTCAGTTATCTCAAAGAGTTTGTAGTGCCATATAATCCCTCTAGAACATCACACTCTCAAAAGGCAGGTGCCCTCTCTACCCTTTAAGGTTAAACTCAAAGCATTCCTCTTTGATAAACCTTTCAGTTAGGGGCCAGCTCATATTACATATTAGACAGGCGGGGGGATTTGGGACATTGAGCTAATTCTCTCTGTTACTCTAAAGGTGCGTTCACACCGGACGCTACTTGTACTACATTCTCCATTCAAAGTCAATGAACAGCCGCGATGGGGCGGGGCTAACCGTCCCGCGATGCGACAGCCGGCGACAAGACGACCATTTCACTCGTCGCGCGATGTCAGAGTTAAAAATAGTTGATCTATTCAGGCGATGTCGTGTGTGGCTGTTCAGCATCAGCCAATCAGCGGTGTGTGTACGTGTGACGGTGCCGTTATTCATCCGGACTACAGGGCGGATGACTTCCTTCTAGGCGGAACTAATCTCAGTGAGGACATTTGCAGACGGACCGCAGTAAACTCACAGATAATGCTGCTGCATCATCAGCTGCAGAGTTTTGTGTGATAAGTGAGTGAAAAGGACACAGCTGGAATAATGTCTGCTTATACATCCTATTATGTGATATATGATATGATCGCAGTAAAACTCGAGCGGACGTGACGTCACCGACCGACGGCCGACGCCAACGGCGACCAAACAGGTAATTATAGACGCACGACGCTACATCAGTGGGCGACGCGACTTTGGTAGCTGGGTCACTTGCGGTGTTAACGCACCTTAACACTCTCTATGCCCACCTCCATCCCCTCACCTGCAAAACCAACAAAGCGTAGTGTGGATGGCTGCTCATCATGAGGCAAGAATCCACAAACAAGATTTTCTGCTGCTTAACAGAGGTTTTTTCTTGCCAACATGATGGCGGGATTGATGATTGGCTAATATGCCTTCATGCTGGGTGTTGGACGTATACAGTATTTGTAAATGTGTGTGTGTATGAGTATGTATGTATGTGTGCATCTATTAGTAGTGGGAGAAAAAAATCGATTCACATAAGTATCGCAATTTTTTGTACGCTGATTTTTAAATCGATCAAAGCTGGGGTTAGCGATCTGATTTAGATACACTTTTTGTAATACTGGTTAAAATTGTCTTTATGGCCCGATGGTAATCAACTCATAATGTGTTCTTAAAACAGAGCGAAAAATATCCGCTATCTACAGCAGGAGTAAAACAGGGAAAACCCCAACCAATAATCTTGCCGGGATACCTTTCTTTACACCAATCAAATCCCGTCGCCATTCTGCGTGCCTGCTGCGCGTGCATTTTCCCGGCGTGCACCGACAGTGCGTGTAGCATGTAGCATGTAGCGTGTAGGGAACAGACTCCGCTGGAGAATGCTTACCTTTCAAGTTTTGTCTTTGAAAATAAGGGAAGTCCGCTGTGAGCAGTCCCACAACACCAACCAAGCTCCAGTATCCCTCACATTTAAGACAGATGTACAAGAAATCTAAAATAAACTCTGTTTTTCTAAGTTTGTTCCGCTGTTGGCTCTAATCTCGCGAGAACTGCCGTCCATGCTACTGCAGGTGGCAGTTCTTGCGAGACTTCTTCTTCTTCGGTGGTTGGCATCCATCATTTTGGAGCATTACCGCCCCCTTCAGGCTAGAGACAGACAGCTAGTTCTCCAAAATCGCCAACCCCAGCTTTAATTCGACTCTTTAGGCGCTAAAGTTGCAAAACTGCAGCAAGCGACATTGCTGAATAAAACAGGCCATGGCTGTTAAAATAGTGCTGAATAGTGTTACTACTTTTCACCAGCAGATAGGTGGCAGGTTTCTATTTAAAGTTTTGGCATTTGAAACGCACACACCACAGCGGAGCAGAGAGAGAGAGGGTAAGAGAGACATGCACAGAGTGACAGAGAGAGAGTAAGAGTACTCACGATGTTGAGAGTAATTTGTCAAGTACTGGCTGGCTCTGAATCTAAGGAATCTTTACTCTCTGAAGGTAACGGTCAGTCGTCCAGTGAGGACGAAACTGGCAGCCCGTGTGCGCAGAGGGAGCGGGTCTGGGCACCATTACAGTACCCAAACACCACATACGGAGGCCGATGCTTTGCCTCTCCCTGGCTGGGGTGGAAGTAATCGGCGAGTGCCAAGGAGGGGACATGGTCTGGGATGCAGGGAGGCTCAAAACACCGCAAAGTGACGGTGTTAGCAGGAATGAGAAAGACCGCGGAGCTCTGGTCAGATGAGGGAGAAGATGGGGGTAAAAGCACAGTCAAAGCAGCAGAGGTGTTCATGGTCGGCCCGTAAATTATAGTGATGATGACGGGTGGGAAAACTAACCGCTTTGAAACTATAGCCTTTTTTTTTTTTTTAATATTATCTTTATTAGCAGATTTTTGGTAACAAAAAAGAAACCATTCACAACCCTAACCCCATTCTCAACCCTCCCCCTCAACTCCTACAAAAAAAAAATATATATATATATATATATATATATATATATATATATATATATATATATATATATATATTTATATATATATATATATATATATATATATATATATATATATACATACATACACACACACACACACACACATATATATATATATATATATATATATATATATATATATATATATATATATATATATATATATATATATATATATATATATATATATATATATATATATATATACCACACACATATACATATACACATACACATAATTAAAACAAAAATCCCCCCCCCCACCCCAAGAAACCCAACAAACAAACACACACACACACACACACACAGTCACCAATACACACACACACACACACACACACAGGTCTAACTGATGAGGAGGGATACAGAATAAAAATAAGTAGAATTCATAACGTCTCTTGACAAGGGGCACAGAAAATACACATTAAGCCTTCAATGGGAATCCTTAAACATCTTTGTATAAAGAATTACAGCAAGCAAAAAAAAAACAAAAAACCTCAATGTACACAAATGTGATCAGGAAGATTCCAAATGTTGCAGAAGAGGACCCCATGTTTTCTCCAATTTGAGTTGGGATTTAAATTTACTGTTTTTCAATTTTTCTAGGCGAATGACTGAAACCAGTTCATGCTTCCAGTTTTGTAGGATATTTTTTTTTGCTAACACCATGCCCATTAGGAGAGCTGCTTGTATGTGTTCAGGGAGCAATGATGAATCCTCTGAGGCTCCAAAAAGAGCAAATTCCCTATCAGGAGGGAGCTTCCTCTTATAAACCTCAGAGAAAAAAAAAAAAATTCTGACCCAAAACTGGTAAAGTAACGGACAGTCCCAAAATAAATGCAGCATTGTACCATCACTGACTTTACATTTGTCACATTTAATAGAAACAGAGGGGTAAAACTTATGAAGCTTGTCTTTAGAATAATAAAAACAATGAATTACTTTAAACTGTATCAACCTATGTCTACTATTTATTGAACAAGTATGGATACGGGAAAAAGCAGTCTTCCATAGTTGGTCAGAAAGCACAACAGTTTCTTTTTCCCAAGCTTTCTTAATACTGTCAGCAGACAGCGAGTCTTCTGAAAAATATCTTACAAATCTGGTAATGAGCTTCTTACTACTAGGCAAAGGAGAAAACAGTTCAAAAAGTGCATGTCTCTCACAGTTTGACTCAAAATGAGGGATGTTTTGTCGCACAAAGTGCCTTAGTTGCAGATAACGAAAAAAACTGGAGTGAGGTATATCATATTTGGAGCTTAACTGCTTAAATGATGCAAAATTGTTGTCTACATATAAATCCCCTCTACACCTCAACCCTTTTGTACACCATAAAGAAAATGTATTGTCTAGTAGAGCTGGAAAGAAACATGATTATGGCAGACAGGAGTATAAGCTGATATACTGGGAGTTTTAAAAACATTTCTAATTTGATTGAGAATTTTAAGAGAATTTCTCACAACAAAGCTACGGCTAACTGATTTGATAGTAGAAAAAAAGTTGATAAAAAGTAAGGAAGAAAGGGAAGAGTATGGTTTTTTCAAAGAAGCAAGCTCCAATTTTAGCCAGAGGGGGGCAGAATTGAGTGATTGGTGGTCTGGACAACCCGACTGCCAATATGCTATTGCTCTAGCATTTGCTGCCCAATAGTACTCTCTAAATACAGGAAGACCAAGACCACCATCCTGAGTTGGTCAGCATAAATGTTTTTTGGAGAGTCTACGTTTTTTGTAGCCCCAAACAAAATCCAAAACAATTGTCTCACGCTTCTTAAAAAAATCAGATGTGACCCAAATTGACAAGTTTTGAAAAAGATACAAGAATTTTGGTAGTGCTACCATTTTTATAGCATTAACTCTACCAATCATAGATAGCAGTAGAGTCCTCCAATATTCTATGCTATGTTTTAATTTATCTATGCATTCTAGTAGATTTAATTTTAACAACTATTTTGGACTTTTGGAGATTTTAACTCCTAAATAAGTTATATAGTCCTGGACTATCTTGAAGGGACAATTTTTTACAATCCTACTTTCATTAATGAACATAAGTTCACTTTTATCCCAATTTATTGTGTAGCCAGAAATTTTACCAAACATTTTTATTGTAAAAGATGGGGGATGCTTTCTTCAGGATTCAATAAAGTGATAAGTAAATCATCTGTGTAAAGTGTCACAAGACATTCTGATCCACCAGCTGCTATACCCTTTATGTGCGGCTGGTCTCTTATCCCAATTGCCAGAGGCTCCAACGCTATATCAAATAGCAAGGGGGACAGACAATCCCCCTGTCTTACACCCCGATACAAGCTGAACGGCTCTGATAAGACACTATTAGTTAAAACAGAGGATTCAGGAGAACAGTAAATCATTTCAATCCAATCTATGAAGGTCTTTCCAAAACCAAACCTCTGCAAAGTTTCAAATAAATACGGCCATTCAATGGAATCAAATGCTTTCTGGGCATCCAGTGTTATAACAGCACCTTTAGTATTCATACATGTGTCAGAGTAAAGAATATTCATCACCCGCCGCACAATAAAAAAGGAAAGCCTACCTGGGATAAAGCCTACTTGATCTGGATGAATAATAGTTTCAATTACTTTTTTTAATCTGGTAGCAAGCACTTTAGTTAGAATTTTATGGTCTAAATTAAGCAGAGAGATAGGCCTGTAATTAGCAGGATCTATGGGATCTTTTCCACTTTTTGGTAACAAACAAATGTTTGCTTTGTACAGAGATTGCGGAAGTTTGTTTTGAGTTACTGAGTCATTTATCATCCTGAGTAAGTAGGGAGTTAGAATGTCCTTAAATGCTTGGTAAAACTCAGCTCCAAACCCGTCTGGACCGGGACATTTACCAGTAGGGAATGCCTCAATTGCCTGATTAAGCTCTGCAACAGAAAAATCCCCTTCCAGATTTTTTTTATTTCTGTCATTTAACTGTGGCACATTTAGTGAATCAAAAAATTGAGAGTAATCTCTGTTTGTTGCTGTGGAATTAGAAGTATAAAGATCAGAATAATATTCTCTAAAACGATGATAAATATCTTTTGGGTCTGTAAGTATTTGTCCATTTTTTGACTGTATTTTGTAAATAGCTGATTTTGCCCGTTCACCTTTAAGTTGTCTTGAAAGTAATTTATGAGGTTTATCATTTAGTTCAAAATGCTTCTGTTGGGTCTTGATTAGAAGGTTATGGATTTCACTTCCCATTAGAGAGTTATGCTCAGATTTTAATCTCAGAATCTTATTATAATCAGTCTGTAGTAAAGAAGTTTTATGTATTTGTTCAATTTCAGTAATTTCTATAGCCTTTAACTATAGCCTTTTTAAATCTTGATAGCAAAATTGAATATTTTCTTGAAAAAACTCTGTTGCCTAAAGGGTTAATAAGCCACTTTTATATGCAATCAAGGTTTTTGGAGAGAGTATAAACAGCTGGTTAAAATACACTGCTGAATAAATCCTAAAAACTGACTCACATGTGATGTGTATTTTTCTTGATATAGTCAGGAGGCATCATCATTGTTCATCTTTTTTGCTGCGGTGTCAAAAGAGCTAACTAAAGATGGCAAAAATCTGCAATATCGTAGAATGGCAATATAAATCTAATCGCCCCCCCCAAAAATTGCAATAAATTGAATCAGGAGAAAAGTGAATCATCTCAGCCCTTGTATCTATGCATAAACTGTATGTGTATCCATAACATGAAGAGTTTGTCTTCAGTCTAATCTATCATAGTGTCATGAGATAAAACTTGTTATGAATTGGTACTATACAATTGCTATATTACTGACTGATTGAACAACAGAAAGAACCAGGAACACGATGATAAAAACTTAAAAAAGAAAAAAAAAACATAGATGACACAATAAAAAAGGACACACCCATTAAGATTATAACAACAAAAATAGTACCACCACAATGACAACACAAACTATGAACAAAACTTCATAAATGTGTTGTTATGGAAACACATTTCAAAAAATGGCAACGACATCGTACACACAAAAAGAAACAGAAACCAGCAGCCACAAGACAAGTACAACACAAAGCGAAACATCTAAATATTATATCACCACTTAAATTATTCAGAGAACTGACCTGTGGAGGGGGGTGGGCCATGGGGGCAGATGCTGCAGGGTAAGTGGGCATATCCTGTGATGCCACAACAACAACACAACCAGAGCAAAACATAAATATAACAACATAAGAATAAACACACAAGTTGAAATCAGTTAGCACAAACACATTTTTATCAATTGATTAATTTCAACTCAATGACAGTGTTGCTTTAAGTATTTTAAAGTGGGGTTACTAGATATCCAGGGGCGGACAAAGCAGTACATGGTGCTACTAAAAGCATCGTAATCAACCCACTTATAAGCTAAAAAATACTCAAAAAACTATGCTGGCTCGACTGGATGTCACAGCAAGATTCTTTACAGCGTTTTACTTTTCCACTCAAAGTTCCTGTGTTAAGAAATATTTTGTGATGCAACAAAAGGCCATGTATCCTTCCGCTACCACAGGGGTCGGCAACCCAAGGAGCCGCATGCGGTTTTTGCCCCTCTCCAGTGGCTCTCTGGACTCAGAGGACAGAAGAGCAAAAAACTTCTTCTTTGACTTGCATCAAACTCTATTTAGTTGATGTTATTTCTGTATGTTTTAGCACCATCTGCCTTTTTTTCTTTTCATGACAATTTCTTGGTTTTACATCGTTAACTTTGTGTCGTGTGCACCTCCCTTGACCTCAGCGTGACCTGCAACAGGTCAGAGTGAGAGCAGGACGCTGCTGCATCTTTAGCTGTGAACTCGCTTGATGTTTATTTTAAGTTCTGATGATGTTTTGATGAACTCTCATACTTTCAGCTGCTGCTGTGAAGGGAATCAAACTTTTTAAACAGAGGTGTGTCGGCGATAAATCCTTGGAAAAGACGAGAGACACGGGGAGACAATACTTCAGCACGACAGTGACGGCGTTGTTGAAGCGGGGGATTTTTACATAAAGATATCTGGTGGATGTGTTTTTATTACCATTTTGCGTTATGATTGCAGTCGGTCTCTCCCCCTCACATTATCTCTCATTCACTAACTACTAACTCAAGTGTGTGAGTAACTTTTATATGTATATCTGACCATTTTTTTATGACACATCAAAATTGGCATGAAACTAATTGATTGATATTGATTGATTATGTGGGATTGGCTTCTAAAACACTGATGAGATGTCGAAAAGCACCTCGAAAATCACAATATCCCTTCATGATTATGATAAAATCGTACATGATAATGATCAGAATGCAGGAAAAAAATGATTTTACTTTAAAATGTGAGGGAAAGACCTACTGACCCCCATCTCATCTGATGATGTCAAATAAATATTTATGAATTCTGCAAGTAAAACCTGATCCTGTGGGGAAAAAACAGAGTAACAACAGTAGCAAAATAAAAAATGGAAATAAAAGTGTTAACACGGGCTAATATGAATTGGTCATTTTTTGTTTAAACCTGAAAATCAAAGTAAACACACCATTGTTGTCATTTTAGCTCTAAAGTAATTACTGCAGACAATAATATGGTATAACACTGATGTCAAGTTAAAGCAACAAAAGTACACGGCCCATTAAAGAGCAGTCATGTCAGGTGGTATAGCAGTTTGCTTATAGATCTAATGTCATTATAATGTAGAGTCAGCAGGTGCTGCTGTTGTCATTTTGAGGTTCAAATGTGTTTTGTGGCTCCAGACAGATTTTTTTGGTGGGCGTGGCGGGCAAAATGGCTCTTTTGATTGGAAAGGTTGCTGCGCTAGCAGCTTCCCTTATTAGATCAGGTCAGAGTACTGTTGTAAGGTCAGGTCATGGTCACAGGGGCACAAATCAATATAATGTAGATCTATCTAATTCCCTGCATAATATGAAGAAGGGTCACTCCTGTCTTTATCCCAGATGCATAAAAAGAAAGTTATGGCCAGATTCTAATTTCACTGCACTGGTCCTAATGGCGTGGGCCTAAATTTGGCTTTCTGGAGCAACAAAAGTTGTGTTTGCAGTGCCCATTTAACTGATTGCTAAAATTTGGATAAGATGTACCATTATTAATCCCACAGGGAGAAATTCCCAAAAAAATGTCAAGGATAAATTGTCAAGGAATTGTTAAACACTGTAAAGGATCTTAGAGCATCGTTTTGTCAAGCCAGCAAAGCTTTTCGAGTAGTTGTAACCCATAAGAGGATCAATTACAAGTGCTACGGTCGCACCATGATCTGCCCTCCACCCCGTTATCTCACCTCAGGTATAAAGCTCACAAGTTCCTTTATCTGAAATCATATTTAGTACTTCAACAAACCCAAACTAAACCCTGTAACCTGTTGAAGATTTGACTCTTTGGGAGAGTGGGGCTGACCTGTGGAGGGTGCTGAACCACAGTGGATGGTGCAGAGTAAGTGGCCTGAGCCTGAGGAGCCATTGGTGTGTTTCCTGGTACGATGGAGACAGGCTGCTGCTACAAAAACAACAAAGAAGCTCTATTTGTTTCATGTCTCTGCACACATCTAACAACACAAATACAGTTTAAATTTAGATGCATCAGTGCTAAAGAAAACAAAAACAGTCAAGAAATCATATTTCTGTTGATTTAATGACTTCACATTCAACTCACCTGGTTGCCAGAGTTACAGGTGGATTTACAGACAAACGCTGAGACCACTATTGTTATGATGAACTCCAAGAAATGAAACACTGTCAAGACACCGCAAGTACCCTTCATTTGTGTCTGTAATGCAAACACAACACATGCTGGTCAGATTTTTTGTCTTTTCTTTTTTCAAGAATATTTAGCCTGATTGCTTTGTTGTTTTATCAAATGTTGCATTCTCATATCTGCTGAAGATTTAAAAAAAAAGGTATATGGTAGGTATTTAATATGATCGTTTATAGCATAGTTTAACATCCCAGACAAATACATTGATAGACTACCTTGTACGTGTCGCACCTATAGGAGTCATATGAGTGATAGGTTCCATCATAGGAGTCATAGCCATCCACATAATTACTGCAATAAAACATCACTGCTGCTTCAACGGCATACAAGATGGTTGCAACAGCCGCAGCTACTGTGGCAATCACGTTGAAAGCGAGAGTGGTGTTCATCTGGAAATAAGTTAAATAAAGCACTTGGTTGGCAAAAAAGAGGAAACAAAGAAACAGACAACAAATGACACAAATCAAATATCACAACAAACATAAACATGAGAGAAAACCCAATAAACAACCAGGGGTGGAAAGTAACGAATTACATTTACTCACGTTACTGTAATTGAGTACTTTTTATGAGTAATTTGTAATTTTCTAAGTAGTTTTTGAAATATGTAATTTTTACTTTTACTCGAGTACATTTTGACCCAAGTATTTTACTTCATTACATTTGAACCCCCTATCGTTACTGAGTACAATATTGATAGTGAAAAAAAATTAAATGCGGCGGAAACCCTGTGTCCCGGAAGTGAAAGTCAATTGCATTACCTTGCCTTGTGCGCGCCCGCGCCCTGTCTCATAATTGGATCTACACGGTGGAAGATGGCTGTTGCTGACCAAGATATGGAGATATGGATATGGAGAGATTTATTGTGAATAGCAGGATCCTGCGGGCATTTTATTTTGAATTGTGGGATCCTGTGGGCACTTTATTTTGTGTGCATTTTGTGTTTTGAATACTTTGATTCTGGTTTAATTTTCTTTATTCTAATTGTAGTGTTGTCAGTTGGACAATATGACTGAAAATAGTTTGCACATTACAGTACAGGTTGTGACTGTCCTTGTTGTCCTTGTATTGTGAGGAAGTAAGAGGATCATGTTACTGAGCTCAGCTGAGCTTTTACAAGTGTGGATGTGTACTTTAATATGCCTCGAAGTTGATGAAAACAACTTGTGCTGGATTTGATTCATGGCTCATCCTTTTTTTTGCATTAAATAACTGAAAGTAACTAAGTAACTTTTACTCAAATTCCATTTTAAATGATGTACTTTTGTACTTTTACTCGAGTAAATTTATAGGTGGGTACTTTTACTTTTACTTTGAGTAGGATTTAAGCAAAGTAAAGATACTTTTACTCAATTACAATTTTTCAGTACTTTTTCCACCTCTGTAAACAACACAACTGCACATCAAACAGCAAGACAACCATCATGTCTACACAACATTAAGCATTAAATAAGACAAAAATGATGACAAATGATACAACAAACACACAAAACAGCACTTTAAATAACACAACGAACAACATGGAAAAAGATAACAACTGGAGTTCCACTGATTTACTCTTTAATTCGTTTACAAGACCAAACTCTTTATTTTCATGCCTTTATTGTTAGGTTGACAACAGCCTTTGTTTTATCCTTAAGGTGAGTTTTGATGTTTTCACTCATTTGTATGTGTTTAAGTTAGCTTGAGGAAACTGCACACAGGAAGCGACATTGTGATACCTCTCGCCCAGTGTCAGCTAGGAAAAGTTCTAGCCCCCTGCAACCCCAAAAGAGATAAGATGATGGAAGGATGAACAGATGGGTGTTGCAGACAGACTTCTTCCAATAAGTTCTTGATGATCTCTATGTGAGGAAAAGTAACACAGGGCTCCAGACTAACTTTTTGCATTGGTTGTACTGGTGCACCTAAAATATTTTTCAAGGTGCACCAGCACAAAAATTAGGTGCACCCAAATTTTACAGGGTCACCTTTAATGCCATATGGTCACCATTTCATCACTCTCCATAACTTTTTCTTAATGTAGTTTTTGGGCATTTTGTGCCTTTTATTGATAGGAGAGAGACAGTGGATAGGCTTGTGAAAGGGGGTGAGAGAGTAGGGGAAGACACTCTGCAAAGTGGTTACAGGCGAGATTCGAACTTGGACCAGCAAAAGCACATACACAGGGTGCCCGGTTGCTAATCACTCCGCCAAACCAGCACCCCATCAATCTCCATAACTTTTAAATAATGTAAAGGATTTTTAAACAGCAATAAGATGTGAAGAAATACTTGTCTTTATTTGAAGCAAAATTAGATATCAAAGGAAAAATAGAGCATTTAAAGTGCTTCACTGAATGAAATTGACAAAGTCAAACTAAAACATTAAGCAAAATAAGATATAAAAAAACAAATAAATGTGCTTGTGCTTGAAGTGCTTTACTGAATTGAAATTTAATATTTCAAACTCGAAACATCTCAAGTTAAATAAAATATTTCAAAATAAAAAGAGCTAATGTTTAAGGTGTTATACTGAACTTAAAAATGAAATAAATATGGGGTGCTGGTTTGGCGGAGTGGTTAGCATCACGGCATCCCATGTACTTGCTTCTGCCGGTCCAGGTTCGAATCTCACCTGTGACCAGTTTGCAGAGTGTCTTCCCCTATTCTCTCACCCCCCTTCACAAGCCTATCCACTGTCTCTCTCCTGTCAATAAAGGCAAAAAATGCCCAAAAAATACATTTAAAAAAAAATGACATAAATATCCAATTTTTAATTACCAACAACATAACATTGAACTGAGTGGTCTCATTCTCCAATAAATTTGAACCTAGAATAAGACTTCACACACTATAGTCAATATTTACAAAGCCAAAACCAAGGTACATAAAGAAAAAACAACTCTCAAACAAATTTATGAAAACGACATTTAGGGCAGAACATTTTGTGACTTTTGTCCTTATTTTTTTTTCTCTTGTTTTGGATTTTTTTTTTTTTTTTTATTTACGGCTCAGCTTCGTGGACAGTTGGGAGCTGTCGGTCAGATCATTGGTCTTCAGTGGATGTGAACACTGATCTCTGTGCCTGTGTGACTAAGAAACTCCCCCCTTAACAGGAGAAAGGACTGAAAAAATATAGATTTTATATTAAATGTTACTTTGTTTTACTTGTTATTGTTTTGAATTATTAATTATCTGACTGTCACTAAAATGAATTTGGCAGAGCTTCGCTGCTTCTTCAGAGTTACTGCCCCCTGTACCCTAGCACAACATACTCCGTCTGGGCTCATTTGTATACTAACAGCTGATTGGATGAGTAGAGGGCTGTGTGTGCATGTGTGTGTGTGGGTATGTGCGTGTGTGTGCTGGCCCTGCTGTAAAACTGAGGGACAGATAAAGTAAGCGCTCTGTTTTGTCTGTTTTTGGTGGATTTTCTGCTACTGCAGTTACTTTTGTCAACTTTAATAAACTATATTACAGTTGTAGGTATATTTAAATTTGCTTTCTCAACTTCTAAACTTTTGATTTAAGAGACAGGGAGAGAGATGATGGGCTTGCAACAGAAGTCAATGTTTTCACCCGGGGAGCACGAAGTGTACCAGTGCTACCAACAAAAAATGTAAGGTGCACTCTTACAAATTTTGGGTGCATGTGTGACCAAAATGGTCGCACTCTGGAGCGCTGTAACAGGAGTGCAAATGTCTCTGACAAAGTGAGCGGTATACACTGGTGGCTTCAGCAAACATCAAACTTTGAAAAGTTACCGTCATTTGAAAACAAAATCCCAAACATGTCCTTTTATACCAGGGGCACAGAACAAATGTGGCCCTCCTACTCTCTCATTTCAGACCAACAGGAGATTTCAAATGTCATAAAATGTGAAAATTCTGACCCAAAAACATTTTGCACTTTTTAAAGAATAAAAGATTTGTCTGAATTGTCTGTTCGTAGTATTTGTGAGCTCCTCTACATGCATTACTAAATACATGTGTTGAATTGGAGATAGAAATTTAAGTCAAAAATTCTTTCATAACTACTAAATGCTCTGCAACTTACATTTAAAAAATCTTAGACTGGCTTGAATCCAGGGTTTTTGTTATTTGATCACAAAAGACTATTTCAGTTTACTACACAAATGTTCTTCTTATAGCTTCTTAGCTATGTAATTGTTTCTTTTCTTTCCTTTGTTATATCTATAACAAAAGTTTGTGGAGTTGAGAGTTTTCTACGCCTTTACCACAGACAAAATACATATTAGAGCCCAAAAGTAAATGATCACATTATACTCTTTATTGCTTTACCAATATAACTGTCAGGTTGTAATGTGAAAGTAGTATGTCAAAATAACAATTACATCACTAACATTAACATAATTTGTAAAATATACACAATAACCCTAACTGAGGATTCTGGGAAAATTTTGAAAGAGTTACTCACCAGACAGCGATTGGAAGATTTCCCAGCAGCCACTGTGAGTGAGCCGGCAGTGATGTACTAAGAGTAAGATAAAATAAATAAGAGAATTAAGTCCTATTTATACTGTTCCTTAGAGATTTCACTTTAACATTAAACTATGCATGAAAAATAAACTTTGAATTCATCACGGAAACTTACAAATCCAGCTCCCCACACGAAGAAACCGCTGATCACTGTGGGGGAGATACCCCCAGCTGCTGTGACCACACCGAATAAAAACACCATCAGACCAATCATGATCTGAACAGTCTGTGGAACCACAGAAGAAGAGGAAGAGGTTATGTGCATTTCTCACACAGAAGTGGCCTTGATAAATAGGAAATGAAACAAAGTTCCAACAAGACGAGGAAGGTAACAGTCTGTCACATAAAAACTGTCAAGTTGTGGTTTAGTCCTTCTCGATCTGTTGTTTGACCAGTGCAGTGAGATTTGTGCGTGTATATATATATATATATATATATATATATATATATATATATATATATGTATATATACATATATATATATACATATATTACAACAGGAGTTTCATCTGCCTTGTAAAGACTTCTATTGAAGAGACTAGAATAAAGGTGAACAGCTCTTTATTGTCAGGATATAAACACTTTTAAGACAACAGAATTTGTACAGTGAAACATCGTTTGGTTCCCTCTGTGGCAGCAAAGAACATAAAAAGTAGACGACATATAATAAAATAGACAAGTAATAAATTGAATTACAGCTAACTACATTCAATCTGGCGTGGGGCAAAACTCAGCATCTTTGATAGAATTCTAATCAAGACAACGTTCTTATGACTTAATCTTTTTCCACCGTCTAATGAATGCAAAGGCTACGATGAATGTTAAAAGAATTGGTTGAACAGATCTAAACAGATACAGTGCCAAAAAATTACTAGATCAGATTTAACAAATGAAAATCATGATAAAGCTAGAGATGTTCATCCACTGCCAAATGTTAAAAATTGCCTGATCTGTTATGTTAACACAATATAATGTTATGTTAAAATATCCTTTCATAAATTCCTTGATCTGTATCCAGGTTCAGATCAACACCAAAATCTTTCTACTTCTCTGTTGTGTAATGATCAACATTCTCTGGAAATGTCATCGAAATCCATAAAGAACTTTCAGAGTTATTTGCTACGATGTGGAAAAGAAGTCCATCTCTCCCTGAAGAAATCTCCCAAAAATGGTATAAATGATTGTATATCTTCAATTTGAGAGCTTATTAAAGATAAAATAAACAGATACATTTGTGAAGGAGTGGTCCCACCTCAGTGTGGCCACTATATTAGGCAGAAATGATTTTCATCCTTTGGGGAAAAATGTGACACAAACATGCAGTATTTTGAAAATAAAAAACTCTGTTTTTCTTTTTCTATCTTCAAATGAAGAGAACAGGATACATGCTGTCTACGTGCTACATGCTGGAGTATATTGGTCAAGATGACGATTTATTATTCATTTCTTTAGTTTTCTTAAGTCTGTAATCACTATTTAGCGTATCAATTCCCTTTGCTACTATGCTTCCCCTTTAGTGTTTGTCTCTTATTTTCCGTCAAATACCCTACTGCAGCCCTATTCAATTAGCGGCCCGAGGTCCACATGCGGCCCGAAGGTAACCCCCCAGTGGCCCAAAATCAACATGATTTGTACTTAGGTTAGGCAAGAAAAACAGAAAAACTTTTACAGATACTGAAGAGATCTTACAAAAATTCAAACATTATTACAGACACTGGATGCAACATGTCCTGAAAGTTTGTTGATAAGCAAATTACTTTTCATGCACTTTCAAATGTGACCATAAGATGGTGTTTTTAATCTGCACTTTTTTATGTTCATACACACCTCTGAGGTGTGAAATTTAAAGAAACACTATTTCAGCAGAAGTTTAGTTTAAGTGCTGCTCTTTATTGAGTTTATGCCCTTATGGATTTGGCAATAAATTAATGAACATCTCCTACTAAACAACACTGTCTGCCAAAAATGTACGGTCCAGCTCATGTCATGTCTGAAAATTTGGCCCGACTGAATCTCTAATTGAATAGCTCTGCTCTATTGTTTATTATGTTTATCATGAAAGACATGCATATAATTTTTACGTAGACGGCATGTATCCTGTTCTCTTCATTTTAAGATAGAAAAAGAAAAACAGAGTTTTTTATTTTCAAAATACTGCATGTTTGTGTCACATTTTTCCCCAAAGGATGAAAATCATTTCTCAGTAAATTTATGCTTTAGCTGCCTAGTCTTATCAGATTTTATTCTGCTTAAAACCTTGCTGACATTTCAAAGAAAAAATTTGATGATGAATAAATATTAAAAGTAATAATGATAATAATAATGATTTGTTTTCCCTGATACATAAAGCTGTTTTACATTTAATTTTTTTATGTAATTGGGAAAGAATGACCAAGACAATTATTAGTCATAATGACATTCAGACATCTGATTTAATGTAATCTTTCCCCCAAAGCAAGCGCGTGCGCGCGGCTGAAGGTGCTTGACCCCGTGCATATCTGCTGAGGGACCGCGTTACACACGACCCCACCCTGAGAAGGAGTTGGGTACATCTGTACCACGACCACGCCACCCTGTTGAACGGGCACTGGTGAAGACATTGTCCAACTGAGACGACTGGAACAGCTGATGGGCTCTGAGGCTGTAGGTCCAGACGAGCTGAGAGTCCAAATGAGCTGATGGTGCAGGTGAGCTGAGCCTCCAACTTAATGTCTCTTGTACACAGCCTAAAAAAGCCAGTGTTAGTGTGCGTGTGTGAGTTAGTGAGGTTGGGGGCGTACCGTGCGGGCGGTGGGAGGGGGGGAGCGCTGGAAAAGAGGAAACTGTCGCGCTCAGGGGAGATTCACACAGACAGAAACGGAAGCAACAACACCTAAAAAAAAAAAACCTCAAAATGCATAAATAAGCGAATTTGATAACGCTGGACTCAACTGAAATCTTATCTTGCAGACTTCAAACATGTACGTCATAAAAAGAAAAAAAGGCATGTCCACGGGAAGAAGAGAACAGTAATAATAATAATAATAATGATGATAATAAATTTTGAAAAAATCATTAAATGAATTCATTTCATCTTCATTCAATGTTTTTTTTTTTTATTATTTTTTTCTTCACTACCGCCCTCTGCTTATGGAAGAGCCTACCTAAAAACCTGAGGGCTGAACCAAATGTTAATGTTTCTGAAAACAAACTCAGGACCTACCTTTTTAGTCTGGCTTTTTTATTTTTCATTTTTACAGCTTAACTTTATCATTATTTTATTTTTTATTTTACTTTATTTTATCTTTTGCTTAATTTCAATTTTATTTTTACTTTATTTCATGATATGATTAATTACACCTTAACCTAACCTTCAGGTTTTACTCATTTTTTAAACCTTTAAGATGGCCCCTCCTCAGTACGTACTGGGTATAACAATGTTCCTGCTCTATCGTTGTCTTTTATTTATGATGCACTTTACCAGTACTGTGTATGGTTGGCGGGGTGGAGTGGGTTTGGGTCAAAT
>JAZDUH010000050.1:342500-375000 GCA_036419115.1 Scarus forsteni | reverse complement strand
GATCGTCACTTGTGACTGTCATGGAACTGGCATCTGCGAAAATTAAGGTAACATTACAGTCTCTGTTGTATTCAAGTCCCCAGTGTTCAAGTCCGAGTCAAGTCATGAATCACCAAAGAAGCAAATGCTTGAGTCTGAGTCAAGTCCAAGTTTTAGACTTGAGCATAACAACACTAACTAGTGTCAGTGTTTTAGTATTCAAATCAAAATCTCAGACTCAAGTCCGACTGAGGCCATTTTTGAGTCCCATCGTGACTGGAGGACTTGAACTTGTCTTGCATTCATTCTTGGAAGATGAATAAGAATGAGTAAATTGAGCAAAAAGCAACAAAATATCTTTACTTATCTATTGTTCTCATGTTCTTTTCATTGTGTTTTTAGTGCCCACATTCCCTCCAAGATGAGGCCAATCTGCGCTTGTGTGCTGATGGCTTTTGCCTCATCAGTGATGGGGATGATGTCAGGCTGGACCAGAGTCACAAGTACTACTACCAGGTTCAGGCACAGATTCACATTGTGAATGCTGACTACTGTGACTTTGTTGTGTGGAACCGCAATGACATTTTTGTTGAAAGGATTTTGCCTGATCCTAAATAAAATGATGTGATTCCCAAAGTTCTGTGTTTTTTTAGAAAATGTATACTTCCAGAGATACTGGGACAGCAATTTAAAAAATTACCTGTGTAATGTGTCAAAGAACATGGACAGTGAGCTTAAATTTTTTTTGTGTGTGATATGCTGCTGTCATAATAAAACTGTTGTGTGAGACAACATGAAATTTGATATTATTATTTGTGACTTACATATAATTTGCCCAGAAATAATAGTCATTATATTTACATTATTAATAGAATAGGTTCATACTAAGTTATATATTGATTAGCACTACATAATATGAAAGATGTTTCTGAAAAGATGAAATGACATTGAAAAGACAGAAAAATGCATGGTGCTTTATTTAAATATATGATTTCTTTAAGCAATTCTTTTTACAATTATGAGAATGTGGTGTGCAATATTGATGAATCGCACAGCTCAAAAATCTGAATTAAAACTAAGAAGTTGGGGAGCCCTGTATAGAACTTGGTCTTCTCTTCGTTTTTTTCAAAGGACTCCTGGTTGAACTGTGTGTCCAGTGCCTTGGTCCGAAGATTTCCCGGCTGTGTTGTGTTCTGTCTTAGAACATCCTCCATCTTCTCAATGTCATCCATTAGTAGCTCAGTCTAGCATCCAGCGTCTGCATAACCTGCAATAAAGCAGTGGGGACTATAATTATTAAATTCTTGAATATAAGTTATGTGAAGTGGTGTAAAGTTATCTTGTTGCATAGAATTTACAACTACCACATTTGTAATGTTTAATAAAAATGCTGCTTACACATTCTAGTACAATAATACTGCTAAGACATTCTAGTGTAATAATAATACTGCTTACACAACCCAGATGATAATAATAATAATAATGCCTACACATCCCAGGGAATAATAATACTGCTTAGACATTGTAGTGCAATAATTATACATCTTACACATCCCAGGGAATAATAATACTGCTTAGACATTCTAGTGCAATAATAAAACTTCTTACACATCCCAGAGAATAATAATAATACTGCTTACACAACCCAGATAATAGTAATAATACTGCCTACACATCCCAGGGAATAATAATACTGCTTAGACATTGTAGTGCAATAATTATACATCTTACACATCCCAGAAAATAATAATACTGCTAAGACATTCTAGTGCAATAATAATACGTCTTACACATCCCAGAGAATAATAATTATACGTCTTACACATCCCAGAAAATAATAATTATACCTCTTACACATCCCGGAGAATAATAATTATACTTCTTACACATCCCAGAGAATGATAGTTATACTGCTTACACATCCCAGTGAATAATAATACTGCTTACACATTCTAGTATCAGCTGTCTGCAGAAGATCCAACATAGCTAATGCACATTCCAACCGTCTTTGACTTTCTTGCTTAGTCTTCATCCTCTGCACTCGTTGAAGAGATGCCTCTGATTTCGGCTTTGTTGTTTGGTAACCGAGGTTGACTGTTGGAGCACAGTCAACCGACCCAACGTCTCTCAAAGCGCTGGGGCAGCCTAAAAAAGTCCCAATGAAGTCCACATTAGACTACAGACAACTTGATAATCTAATCTAAGTGTATCAGCCTTTAACGACAACCCAATGATATAGAAACAAAGCCACAAAAACCAAGCTGGCTTACATACCTCCAACGAAGTGGTCACTGCAGACACGGGCATTAGCAGACTCTGCTCCTCCGGACCGCAAACGCAGGTTCAAAATCCATTTTTTTCGGCTTGTTCTGTGAGCTTTTTACATTTCTCACCTTTATGAACAACGACCTTTGGTACTCTGTAAAAACCCTTGTCCTTTTCTCAGTTTGAGCGGTTGGAGCACCCGTAAACAACACAAAACATTGGCATCTTGATTGTTTCTCACTGCAAGTTCTAGCGTTACTCTACTTCCTGCCCTCCATCGGAATTGCGGCCTGTCGCTATGCAACAATGTGAAACCCAGGATCTGATGATGTCATCAAGAACAATGTCATTGTTCTTGATGACATCATCAGAGCATCAAAGGCAGTGAGGCAACATCAAAGGAATCAAGGAATGCTTGTCTATAAATACAGTAGATTTCATGACAGACTGTAGTTTACTTTTTGGAGAAAAACCTACTGACATGGAACAAAGGAACGAGAACCAGCTTAACAACATGCAGCATGACCCTGAAGAGCAAACCACTGCATACAATGAAAAATGTCTGGAAATAAGCATGTTGAAAAGAAAATTGAGGAACTGGAAAGCAGCAAAGAAACAGCCCTGGAGAAATTGTCAAAATGACAAGTTCCTATGAGAAGGAGCGTCAAAAGGTGTCTGACACAGAAACTAAGCTGCAGAACATGACCAGAGAGAAAGAAGAGATGGAAACATCCTATGAAAAGAAGCTTCTGAATGCTAAGTACAATGAGAAGGATCTGAGTGATGTGAAAAAAGCACTGCAGAATGTGACTGAAGAGAAAGACAGGCAGAAAACATTCTATGAAAAGGAGTTCAGGTCTCAGGAAAGTGCCTTTGAATGTCATGTTCTTTGGTTGACCAAGACTCAGGACGATCTTAGTCAGCGCTTGGGTATAACACAAACTGAGCTTGAGAAGATGACCAAAGAGAAAGAAGAGATGAAGGGGCAGCTTTGTAAGTATAGAGTGACTGAAAAGGATCTTAGCGCTGGGTAAAAACACAAGCTGAGCTAGAGACTATGAACAGAGAGAAGCGAAGAGATGAAAATATCTCACGAGCATCAGCTTTGTAATGCCAAAAAGGACCAAGAGGACCTTAACCAGTCCATGTGTGACACCAAAACTGAACTACAGAAGGTGACCAGAGAGAAAGAAGAGATGAAAAAAAGCTACGAGGATCAGCTTTGTAAGACTAGAGAAATTCAGAAGTCCCTGTGTGACACCAAAAATGAGCTGCAGAACGTGAGAATATTCAATGCAAAGCTGCTTCAGTGCGTGATTGACAGAAAAACTAAGCAGGAGAAGGTTACAGAAGAAAGAGGAAAACTGGTAACAAAGGTTTTATCACGGTTTTGGAAATCCAGCAAGAGAGAGGAGGCCCTTCAACAGTGCTTGGATGACACAGAATCTCAGCTGAAGAACATGACTACAGAAATAAAAGAGATGGAGGAGAAGCTTCGTAAGGCTAGTCAGAGAGAAAAGAATCTTCAGAAGTGCTTAGATGACAAAGAATCTAAGCTGAAGAAAATGACTAAAGATATAAAGGAAATGGGAAAATCCTCTGAGGAGAACCTTCGTAAGGCTAGCCAGAGAGAAAAGAATCTTCGTAAGTGTTTGTCTGACAAAGGAACTGAGCTGAAGAACAGGACCATCGAAAATGACAAGATGAGAATATCCTTTGAGGGGCAGCTTTGTAAGGCTAGCCAGAGGGAGGAGGGTCTTCGTAAGTGCTTGCGTCACAAAGACACTGAGCTGCAGAACATGACCACAGAAAATTACAAGGCTAGCCAGAGAGAGAAGGATCTTCTACAGTGCTTGAGTGACGCAAAAACTAAGCTGAAGACCATGACCAAAGAAAATTACAAGGCTAGCCAGAGAGAGAAGGATCTTCTACAGTGCTTGAATGACGCAAAAACTAAGCTGAAGACCATGACCAAAAAATCAGAGCAGATGGAAAAATCCTACAAGGAGCAGCTTTCTGAGGCTAGCAAGGGAAATGAGGATCTTAGTAAGTGCTTGAAAGACACAAAAACTAAGCTGGAGACCATGACCGAAGAATCAGAGCAGATGAAAAAATCCTACGAGGAGCAGCTTTGTGAGGCTAGCAAGAGAGAGAATAACAAAAATACTCAGCTGGAGACCATGACCAAAGAAAGAGATGAGATGAGAAACTCCTATGAAGCGAAGATTGTTGAGGCTAGGCAGAAAGAGGAGGATCTTTGGTGAAACAAAAACTGAGCTGAATAAAATGATGGAAGAGAAAGAACAGGTGGAAAAATCCGATGAGAATCTTCACTCTCAGAGACGCCTTTTTGCAAGTCAGCTTCCTCAGCCAAGCGAAAATGAGATGGATCTTCGTAATTCCTTGTGTGAAGCACAAGCTCAGCTTGCAGACATTTCTCGAAAAAAAGCAGAGCTGAGACAATTCTATGAGGAGGAGCTTCATAAGGCTAGCCAGACTGTGGAGGAACTTAGCCAGTGCTCGCATGAGAAAGACACTAAGCTGAAGGAGATGTCCAGAGAGAATGAACAGATGAAAATATCCTACGAGCATCAGCTTTGTAATGCAAAAAAGGACCAAGAGGACCTTAACCAGTCCGTGTGTGACACCAAAACTGAACTGCAGAAGGTGACCAGAGAGAAAGAAGAGATGAAAAAAAGCTACGAGGATCAGCTTTGTAAGACTAGAGAAATTCAGAAGTCCCTGTGTGACACCAAAAATGAGCTGCAGAACGTGAGAATATTCAATGCGAAGCTGCTTCAGTGCGTGATTGACAGAAAAACTAAGCAGGAGAAGGTTACAGAAGAAAGAGGAAAACTGGTAACAAAGGTTTTATCACGGTTTTGGAAATCCAGCAAGAGAGAGGAGGCCCTTCAACAGCGCTTGGATGACACAGAATCTCAGCTGAAGAACATGACTACAGAAATAAAAGAGATGGAGGAGAAGCTTCGTAAGGCTAGCCAGAGAGAAAAGAATCTTCAGAAGTGCTTAGATGACAAAGAATCTAAGCTGAAGAAAATGACTAAAGATATAAAGGAAATGGGAAAATCCTCTGAGGAGAACCTTCGTAAGGCTAGCCAGAGAGAAAAGAATCTTCGTAAGTGTTTGTCTGACAAAGAAACTGAGCTGAAGAACAGGACCATCGAAAATGACAAGATGATAATATCCTTTGAGGGGCAGCTTTGTAAGGCTAGCCAGAGGGAGGAGGGTCTTCGTAAGTGCTTGAATGAAGCAAAAACTAAGCTGAAGACCATGACCAAAGAAAATTACAAGGCTAGCCAGAGAGAGAAGGATCTTCTACAGTGCTTGAATGACGCAAAAACTAAGCTGAAGACCATGACCAAAAAATCAGAGCAGATGGAAAAATCCTACAAGGAGCAGCTTTCTGAGGCTAGCAAGGGAAATGAGGATCTTAGTAAGTGCTTGAAAGACACAAAAACTAAGCTGGAGACCATGACCGAAGAATCAGAGCAGATGAAAAAATCCTACGAGGAGCAGCTTTGTGAGGCTAGCAAGAGAGAGAATAACAAAAATACTCAGCTGGAGACCATGACCAAAGAAAGAGATGAGATGAGAAACTCCTATGAAGCGAAGATTGTTGAGGCTAGGCAGAAAGAGGAGGATCTTTGTCGGTGCCTTGGTGAAACAAAAACTGAGCTGAATAAAATGATGGAAGAGAAAGAACAGATGGAAAAATCCGATGAGAATCTTCACTCTCAGAGATGCCTTTTTGCAAGTCAGCTTCCTCAGCCAAGCGAAAATGAGATGGATCTTCGTAATTCCTTGTGTGAAGCACAAGCTCAGCTTGCAGACATTGCTCGAAAAAAAGCAGAGCTGAGACAATTCTATGAGGAGGAGCTTCATAAGGCTAGCCAGACTGTGGAGGAACTTAGCCATGAAAAAGACACTAAGCTGAAGGAGATGTCCAGAGAGAATGAACAGATGAAAATATTCTATGAGCATCAGCTTTTTAATGCCAAAAAGGACCAAGAGGACCTTGACCAGTCCGTGTGTGACACCAAAACTGAACTGCAGAAGGTGACCAGAGAGAAAGAAGAGATGAAAAAAAGCTACGAGGATCAGCTTTGTAAGACTAGAGAAATTCAGAAGTCCCTGTGTGACACCAAAAATGAGCTGCAGAACGTGAGAATATTCAATGAGAAGCTGCTTCAGTGCGTGAATAACAGAAAAACTAAGCAGGAGAAGTTTACAGAAGGAAGAGGAAAAGTGATAACAAAGGTTATATCACGGCTTTGGGAATCCAGCGAGAGAGAGGAGGCCCTTCAGCAGCGCTTGGATGACACAGAATCTAAGCTGAAGAACATGACTAAAGATATAAAGGAAATGGGAAAATCCTCTGAGGAGAACCTTCGTAAGGCTAGCCAGAGAGAAAAGAATCTTCGTAAGTGTTTGTCTGACAAAGAAACTGAGCTGAAGAACAGGACCACAGAAAATTACAAGATGAGAATATCCTTTGAGGGGCAGCTTTGTAAGGCTAGCCAGAGAGAGGAGGGTCTTCGTAAGTGCTTGCGTCACAAAGACACTGAGCTGAAGACCATGATCAAAGAAAATTACAAGGCTAGCCAGAGAGAGAAGGATCTTCTACAGTGCTTGAATGACGCAAAAACTAAGCTGAAGACCATGACCAAAAAATCAGAGCAGATGGAAAAATCCTACGAGGAGCAGCTTCCTGAGGCTAGCAAGGGAGAGAATAACACAAATACTCAGCTGGAGACCATGACCAAAGAGAGAGATGAGATGAGAAACTCCTATGAAGCGAAGATTGTTGAGGCTAGGCAGAAAGAGGAGGATCTTTGTCGGTGCCTTGGTGAAACAAAAACTGAGCTGAATAAAATGATGGAAGAGAAAGAACAGGTGGAAAAATCTGATGAGAATCTTCACTCTCAGAGACGCCTTTTTGCAAGTCAGCTTCCTCAGCCAAGCAAAAATGAGATGGATCTTCATAATTCCTTGTGTGAAGCACAAGCTCAGCTTGTAGACATTTCTCGAAGAAAAGCAGAGCTGAGACAATTCTATGAGGAGGAGCTTCGTAAGGCTAGCCAGACTGTGGAGGAGCTTAGCCAGCGCTCGCATGAAAGAGACACTAAGCTGAAGGAGATGTCCACAGAGAATGAACAGATGAAAATATTCTATGAGAAAAAACTTCATCAGTATAGAGAGAGTGAGAAGAATCTTACTATGGCCTTGTCTAACACCAGAGCTGAGCTTCAGAATGTGACAGAAGAGAATGAGATTTTGAGATCAAATGAGTAGAAGCTCAGATCTTAGGGTTTCCCAGCTAGCAGGGAACATTCACCTACCATTGGCTAATATTCCCAACAAATGAAGCGAAGCCTGCGAGCTAGTTCAGGCAGACAACTCGAGCGGCGCTGCTATTTACATGTCACATGTCACATTCACATATCAAACGTCACACTCCTTACATCAATCCTCCAATCATTCTCCACCTCTCAATTTGGCGGTGTATTTAAACTGGGAGTTTACCTATCTCTCCCTCTGCTCGGAAAACGACTATGCTGCCAGACGCTGATTGCTGCGTGTTCTTTCAGCTGCTCTCTCATGGGATCGTCATCATGCCTTTTGCTCCGGTGATCCTGATGTCTCGTCGTCTCCGATTCAGTGAGTGAGTCTCGGCTGGCATGGTAGGATGCTGAGTTTAATCCCAAAACCCAGATTCAGTCCCTGAAGTCAGCTTTGTGAATGAATCCCGCTTCGTCCTTGCCGGATCTCCCGCACGTCCGCAAACAACCCGCGTCTGGCCAGTGCACCGCATCCTGGAAGAATTCTAAGCCCGTAAAATCACCACGCCGGCCTGCCTCAGCCATGAAGAGATTTTGATTATTAGGTGATCCAGCAGTACTCCAGATTCCCCCCGGGGGGAAGGTAAAGCGCCAGGTAAAGCACACTGCCAATGTCCCTCCTCCTGAACTGGAGCCTGGCGCTGCCCCGGCCCCCCAAAGCGGAGCAGTCAGATTCCGGCTTCTCCACAGACGCGTCCTCTCTGTCTGCACTCCTCGAAGTTAAAACAGCGCTGAGCACCATGGAAAACAACGCAGCGCCACATGAACATCCCGGGTCCACTTCCGCGTCCTTCGCTTCGCTGGATGCAGGTCTTCCCGGGTGCCGTATGCCGCAAGAATCCTGGGATCTACAGTCCCGTTCCTGCCAAGGGTCTTGGTTCTGCCTCCTGCTGCTGCTATTCCTGATTCTCTAATGCTACGGCCACACCGGACGCGAATTGGCGAATTTTAACGCGCGTAAAGCCTGTAACGTGCCGCGCTTAATGCCCGAAGCTGGACGCTGGAGATTTTGACAAGCTGTGGGGCGACATGCGTCCGGGCGTATGCGCAGTACAGAGCCGGAGCCGGTCGGACTCAGTGATGACCCGTGCAGGCAAATCCAGCTGGAAACGAATATTTACAGAACTTACCTTCAAAACCTGTCTCCTCAGCGACTTTCACCCAAGCCTGCTCCTTTTGTTCCAGTCTCTGTAGAGGACACACGCCGAGTAGTTTAGCTCCGGATGATAGCAAACAGCGCAGATCAACCTGTCCTCCATCTTTGAGAGGGGTTTAAGCAGGAGCAGGAGGCCGGGGCGTCACACATCATTAAATCAAACCTGTCTCCTCAGCAACTTTCACCCAAGCCTGCTCCTTTTTGTTCCGGTCTCTGTAGAGTATACCGCTTGAATAGTATAGCTCAAATGATAGCAAACAGTGCCGATAAACCTCTCCTCCATCTTTGAGAGGGGCTTGAGTGGGAGCAGGGGGCATGCGGGCGTCACCGTCATCAAATCAATGGCGTCGAGGCGAATGTCATCGCTGATTGGCTGCCGTGCAGCGAACTGGCGTCGAAAGTTCAATATTTTCAACTTTCGGCGTCAAAGGCGTTTGGGGCGTCCGCGCCTCCAACGCGCCGCCGAAGCGAATTGCATCAAGACGCGTGTTTGCATTGACTTTGTATGTAATCTCGACGCGCGTCCAGGCGAATTCGCGTCTGGTGTGGCCGTAGCATAATGCAAATTCGCCCCGGGCGGCGCGTTGGAGGCGTTTGGCGCGGCGCGTCTGGAGTGTTGGACGCGTTTGGCGTGGCGCGTTTGGAGCGTCGAGGCGTTTTGACGCCCCAAACGCCTCGACGCTCGAGTTGAAAATATTGAACATAAATAGATGAATACATAAATAGATGATGATGATAATAAATAACCAATATCAGAAGAAAAATAAATAAATAATAATAAGAAGAAAATAAAATAAAATAAAATAAATAAAAATAAATAAATAAATATATGTATACGTATTAGGGTTGTGAAAGGTAAACCGATGCAACCGGATAGCCGGTTTGACAACCGAGAGATACGGCCGCATCGGTATAAACCTCATCAATCGATACAAATCTGCCATGAATCCTTGGATGAATCGATTGTGCAGACAACAGCCGGGTATCGCGAGACTAGCAACCGGTTGACAGTGTGTTTCTCTAAAACAACGCGAGAGCCGGGACTGACCGCGAAACGATTTCCGCGCATGCTCTGTAGCTTACCATGACAGAAGACGATGATGGATGTACATGCTAGCAGCGAGAGCGAAGATTTACAACACAACTGGAAAACAAAAATCAAAAGTTTGGAACGTTTTTGGATTCTACAAGAAGGAAGGACAACTCGACAAAAGCCACGCCATTTGTAAGCTGTGTAGAGCAGCTTTGAAGTACACTGGCAGCACAACAAATCTTGACCAGCATGCAACGAGAAAACACAGAGACGAGTATGATGAACTTCTCAAGCCCCATAACAAGCAGCAGGAGCATGCTGCTAATGCAGCTACTACGCAGCGGATGACGGGTAACGTTATCTCTAACTTTTACGGACAACTCGGCCACAATTCAGCACGAGCTAAAGACATCACGGCATCAATAACCCGTTATATTGCTAAGAGCCTGTGTCCGCATAATATAGTGGAGGGGAAGGATTTCGGGACTTGATTCATACGCTTGGAGCCCAGGTACAAGATTCCATCGAGGCAGCATATCACTAACACATGCATGCCAGCGTTGTATGCTCAAGTGAAGGACCAAGTTGAAGAGGAATTGGCCCATGCTGAGCGGGTTGCCGTTACAACCGATGCCTGGACTTCATGTTCCACTGAGTCTTACATAACGATAACAGTCCACTACATCTCTCCAGATTGGAAATTAAATGTGCATGTCTTACAAACCAGGGCATTTAAAGGATCCCACACTGGGAAAAACATTGGTGCTCTGCTGAAACAGGCATGTGTTGACTGGAGCCTTCTTGATAAAGATCCAGCCCTGGTGACGGATAATGCCACAAATATGGTGTTAGCCGGAGGAGGCAGAGATAACCCCTCACCTCATGTGCTTTGCACACACTATAAACCTCGCCACACAGAAAGCCTTCAAACTTGACACAGTAGCAAGGTTACTGGGAAGAGTGAGGAAAGTGGTTGCCTTTTTTCACCGCAGTGTGAGGGCAGCAGAAATCCTACAAGAGAAACAGAAACAACTAGCGTTGCCTTCACATAAACTCATCCAAGATGTGTCCACCAGGTGGAACAGCTCCCAGGACATGCTTGAACGCTTTTTGGAGCAACACCCTGCCGTTTCTGCTGCACTCATGTCCAGGGATCTCAGAAAAGGAGAAGAGGTGAACACCCTCAAGGACAAAGACTTCTGTGACATTGAAGACACTGTCAAGCTGATGGCACCGGTCAAACTTGTGACCACCAGCATGTCTGAAGACAAGCGGCCCACACTGTCAGTGATTCTACCTGTTAAGGCAAAGCTTAAAAAGAACTTTGAACCATCAGATGAAGACTCTGTGTTAATCAGAGAGATGAAGCAGCTCAAGAATGACCTGGAGAAACGCTACACAGGCCTGGATGATCTCTTCTGCACTGCAGCAGCTCTGGACCCCCGGTTTAAGTCCCTGCCCTTCCTCAGTGACCATGATGCTGAGAGGACATTCAGAAGCATATCAGCAGAAGTGACATCCCTGCATAATGAGGTAAATCCCACAACACACTGTCAAAAGACAAATTACAGTGCATTATATCAGTTACAGTCTGTTGTGCTTCATTGCTGTAACCAGATTTATTCTGACTACTGTTACTGTTTATTTGATTATGCACACTGCATTTAGCCATACTGTGCAGTGATTGTAATTTTATTTTTTATTTCTAGGCAACTGGGGATTCTGTTCAGAGAGGTCCAGTGCAGAATGATCCATGTCAGACTGAACCTGCAAATGAAGATCCGGGCATCCACATTGATACACCTCAGACCCAAGATGAGCCTACAGGTTTGTGTGTTTTACAACTTGTGATCAAGAAATAGTTGATGTGATGTATATGATGAGAGAATCTGCATGTAAAGAAAGAGTTAAATAATAATCATGATGGTGATAATGATACAACTTTTAAATATGTGCACAAGAGTGCCTTCATACATTAAATCTGAACATTAGATGAAGATTTATTCATAAAATGGTAAAGCCAGTTGAAAAAAAAACACAGTTATGGCAAACATAGCAAGTAATAAATGGTAATTGTTTTCTATTTCAGATGATAAACCTCCTTGTAAAAAGAAGAAGATGTCAGCACTGGACCAGCTGTTGGGAGAAGACTTTAAAGAGAGGGTGGAAGCTAGAACTGTAAGAGACCAGGCCAATGAGGAAGTCAAGAGGTACCGAGATCGTGATCCTTTGCCCCTGAAAAAAACCCCACTACAGTGGTGGAAAGAGCAGCAGGACTTACCACTGCTGTCATCTCTGGCTAAAAGATATCTGTGTATACCTGCCACCAGTGTGGCATCTGAAAGGGTTTTCAGCACTGCGGGAGATATCGTTTCCACAAAACGCAGTCTGCTCAAACATGAGCACGTTGATCAGTTGATTTTCCTGAAGAAAAATCTGTCACCCAAGAAAGATGAGGACAGTGATTATGATGAATAAAAAATATAGGGCATAAAGAAGTGAACTACTTCACTGTGCATCAGTAAGATTTAACCTGCCACATGTGAATGTGAAAATGCAGGACAGCACTTTTGTTCAGATTACATTCCAAAGTCATTTGATTTCCTTTATACTAAGATGTATTTTCTGTAATACTGTATATAAATCCCTTGTGTTAAGTCAATCATATGAAGCACATATGTTAAGTCAATCTTAATTTAACATTGACTGATTAAACCAGTGTTGTGAGCCCTTTTTCTAGGGCTGCTGCTTAATGTTTTCAGTTGGTAACTTCTTTACTTTTAAATGTTGCACCTTTGTTACCTACCTCTAGTGTTAGAAACACTGTGCTCAGGTTGAACTGTTGCATTGTTGCTATTGTAGCCTACTTCTGGAGTTCAAAGACTTGACCAAATAAGCAATTTAGTTATGGTATTTTGAGAATGGGATTGTTCACGTATCCAGCCTAACAGCATTTAAGTTGCACCAATTTGGCAAAGTGTTTTTACTTATCTTTGCTTGGAAAATTTTTTGCAACTTTTGAAGAAAGTTGTCATTATTTGAGGAGCTTTGCACTATTTATTTATTTTTTATTATTGATTGGAGTGAAGGCCAATACTTCTGTTCTTTTTTTAATATATATTTTTTTATTTTGTCATTTATGTATTGATCCCATCAAAAAAAGAACGATCATTCAGCAAGTCTTTTTGGTCTATTTGTGAAAATAAATACTTTTGACATGGGATTCTTTTGTTGTTTGTCATTTTATCTTATACTTACCAGTGCCTTACAGCATCCTTGGGGACAAAATTTTGAAAATACTTTAAAAGGTAACTTCATAGAATTTGCTTCTTTTTTTTATAATGTAAGATTTATGTACACATCAACAAATGTAAACCGTAGAGTTGTATGGAGTCGAATCGTATCGTCCCTACACTGTATGGAATTGCATCGAATCGTTCTGTTTTTAAATATATCGTTTTTGAATCGAATCGTTACCTGTGTATCTAGATGTGTATTGAATCGTCTATCTTAAAGAGATGTGCAACCCTAATACGTTTGTGTGTGTATGTGTATATATATGTGTTTGTGTATGTTTGTATGTGTGTATGTGTTTATGTATATACGTGTGTATATATGTGTGTGTATATGTGTGTATATATGTGTGTATATATATGTATGTGTGTATATATATGTATATATGTGTATATATATGTATATATGTGTGTGTATATATATGTATATATGTATATGTATATGAATAAATAATAAAAATGATGATGATGATGATGATGATAATGATAATGATGATATATTAATACTAATAACTTTCAGAGGCTTTCAGGCTTCAGAGGCTTGATGCTGGACAACATGTGAAAACTCCCTTTGCTCTGTTCCATCAGCCACAGTGGAAAAATAAATAAATTCATAAAAAAAAAACCATAAATAAATAATAGAATAAATAAATGAATACAAATTAATTGATTAAAATACTACTACTACTACTACTACTACTACTAAAATAAAAATAGTAATATAAATAGTAAAAATAAATTAATAAAATAATAATAATAATAATAATTAAATAATCTTAAAGACAGCAGTTTTGATGAAGGCTGTTGTTCAGATCTGCAATTGGTCCTTGCTATGCACTGATGAAATAGCATTTCTTTCTTTACTTGACTATGTTGAGTCTTCAGATTCTCTCCAGTTATATACTGACGCTGCTCCATATGCTGGTTTTGGGGGGTTCCTATAAAAATAAGTGGTTTGTAGATGTCTGGCCAACCGAAATACAGACCCTCAAGGATCCTCAATCTACTGCCCTTTATGAGCTTTACCCAGTAATGTTGCTTGCTCTCAACCAGGTCTCTATTTTATTCCACAGCATGCTCTCAGCTTTTCTGATTTGAAAATAGAAAGCACATGTATGCCTTATCCTTGAAGTACTCAAATCCGTAAGATCTCAACAAGGCACTTATATCAAATTGCAAAAACTAAAACTGTTTTTCTTTTTGTCCTTTCTCTATGATAAAAATCTGCATCATCGTCCCCCTTATCAACAATCATCCCCTGGTTCATCAATGGTCACAAATCTATGACGAGATCCTGGTTCTCTTCAAATCTGCGCTGTTTCTGTTGAGCCATGGCCTGCCTCCCGCACTCTATTCCCCTCACTCCGTGAAGATTGGTGTAACCATGACCGCATCGCTTCATCTGCCTACCTCAACACCGGAATCCCCGGCGCGCTGGTCCTTTTCTGCACTCAACGCTAAGGAGACTTCACAAGAAAGTCATCCAGTCTGCTCACAGCTCATGAGTTCCTGCATTGACATTTAAAGATTGTATCCATTGCTGCATAACTCTGTACTGCATATCAGGTGGTGTGCTGGGGTTAAGTATGTACCAATTCATCATGCTAACATCTGCATTCACTAGGTAGTATATTCCTCTCAGCGGGCGCTGGGGGGAATGGCGACACGGCCAATGTGCCAGGGCCCACACATAGTAGTCACTAGGTAGTATATTCCTCTCAGCGGGCGCTGGGGGGAATGGCGACACGGCCAATATGCCAGGGCCCACACATAGTAGTTCACTAGGTAGTATATTCCTCTAACAGCAGGCGCTGGGGGGAATAGCCACACATAACAGTTCTCAGCAGCGCCAGGCTCCTATCAGTTATGTTTTGGGGGTGTTCTCATATGTTTTGCTCATCACTCCTCCATGCCTTCATGTAAACATTTCTGCAAGGAGTGATGAGACTGGAGCCTGGACGCCAAACCTGTAACATGTATTTGCAGCAACAATAAAACAACTGAACGTGAGTTGACTGACTGAAGTTCTATTCATGTTAGAAAAAAAATCTCCACCCGCCTTCTTCTTATGTGAGTCATCTGAGGCCTCCGTGTGTGGCAACTAAAAAAAATAAGTCTGAGAAAGTTAGATTCATGAGATTTTTTTCTGAATTCTGATCTTGATTTCAGAATTCTAACTTCTTCACAGACTTAATTTTTTTTATACAGGGTTTTCTCCTGGTGCTCAGGTTCACCCACACGTAACTATGCAAAAAAAAATTATTAAAAAATCAATCTTATAGTTCAGTGCATGTCATAGACCGCGGAACGTGTTTGAACAAGGGGGGGCCACAATCGCAAGGGGGGGTCACCGAAATTTTCGGTCAGACATGATGCGTAGCCGAGGCTATAGACTACACTATACACGGACACACACGTAATGCCATCATCTACCAGGCTATGGTTAGCTGTTGTTAGCACGCTGTGTCTGCGTTGTTGTATGAAGAATGTGATTATCACTATGGCAGCATTTTTGTAAATATAAATCTAACAATACTATGTATACATCTGATCTAGAGCGACACACCCCAGTCAGAAGTGCAAATAAATGGATTATTACAGGAGCTAAATAACTGTTCACACTGGGGGCATCCATCTTCGATTGACACCTCGGGGTGGCGAGGTTTCACCGAGTTCCCAGTAGGAAATTCAGACTTCGGGGGACATTCCAGTTATAGTTTCCCACTCGGAGCTCAAAATTCCTACTTCTGACTACAGCTTGAACGCACCGGAGACGTGAAGTCAAATGTGTTTGTTTGTTGTGGTGAATGGCTGCAGCATGGATCTTTGTCAGAACTCTACATTGCTTTACAAGTTCTTTTCAACAACTTACAGGATGCAAAGCCACGAGGTAATGTATCTCTTTCTAGTTACGTAGCGGTAGTTTTTGATGTGTGAAGAGTGCAATGCAGGGAAAAGTTATTATCGTAGTTGTAGACGGCTATATATCGCTACTTACAGCCCGGCGCTCTCAGACCTGTAATATAAATAATAAAATAATGTAAATTTGCTCTAGTTTTAATTGTCTTGTTCCTGAAGTTGAGTATCCAGGCCAGTCCAGCCCTGTACGACCCGACCAGGAGACTAAAGAATAGCATAGATAACCTATTTAGATGCTATAAAACTCATCGATAAGTGCGTATTTCGACCCAAAAAGTTACCCGGGCCACGGCCCGCCTGGCCCCCCCGCTTCCGCGGTCTATGGTGCATGTAACCTGACAATCTTTTCTGCTCATTTCAATTATTCATGGGACACTTGTTAGAAAAGTTTGAAATGGTAAGATTTGGTGTTCAGTTCATATGGTGACAAAACAAGAACATTCTACCTGAAACTTTCTAAAAATATTTCTAGGATGTTATTGATGTAGAATGTGATTCTTAAAATATTCTTATAATATGATAAGGTGACAAAACAAGATCATTCTAACTGAAACTTTCTAAAAATATTTCTAGGATGTTATTAATGAAGAATGTAATTTGCACAACTTTCCTGAAATATGATGTGTTGATGAAACAAGAACATTCACTGTTACTTTCTAATTCAGCCAGGATCACTTTGTCAAAAATTTATTACAATTAATTCAGTAAAAGCATAAAAATTTGACATTACAATTATTTGCATAACATCAACATTAATTACAACTGCTTGCATTAGAATAACATGACAATTACATTGCCTTGAGTAAACAATGATCAATGGAATTACAAAAGCTTAAAGCAAATTGAACTTTGGCGGTGTGGCTCTGTTCTGGGACCTCCCTCCCCTTCCCCACGCCTGTGAAAGCCTGAGGCAGGGATAGCACTCCTCCCTGCCTTTCCAAGTGCCGAGTTGGAGGAGCATGAGGGAGGGAGAGCGGCAGCAAGAACCCCCGGAACAGAGCAAGCCTTAATGAAAACATTGACATTGGTAAGTCAGAACACGAAGGAGGAGCTGGGGAGGAGGTGGGTTCTTGAGCAGCGTGCAGATGACAGCCAGACACTCAGGTAGACTGGGGCAGTTTAAATAACGCGCCAAATAGATCAGCTGATCTGGCTGGGAGAGGAGACCGATCATCTGACGTGAGACTGCGTGATAAGGCCACCCCATATGCATATGAGTGAGAGCTCGGCCAAGCAGATTGACTCCGTGCCTGTCTGAACTAACGCTTTGCTCCATAAATACTTTCAAGATGTTATTGATGTAAAATGTAATTTTTTAAAACATTCCTTGAATGTGATATGGTCATGAAACAAGAACGTTCATGCTGTGACTTTGTAAAAATATTTCTAGGATGTTAATGATGTAGAATGTGATTCATAAAATATTTTTATAATATGATATGGTGACAAAACAAGAACATTCTAACTAAAACTTTCTTAAAATATCTCCAGGATGTTATTGTAACAGGGTTCAGGAATTACCCAGAAGCGAAGTAACAGTTGTGCAAACAGTAACCAGACTTTATTTTCAGAATCTTGGATTAACACAGTTCAGAGCGAGGATCGAACCTGCGAGCCTTGACTGTCACTCTATCCACTTGGCCAAAAATGGGGCAAAAGGGCCTGCCATGAGGGGGGGAAAAGGGGAGGGGCAGAGAGAGGGAAAGGAGGAGGAGAAAGAAAAGGAGAGGATGAGACAGGGAGCTGAAAACGCAAGGTTGTGAGTTTGAATCTGGGACATACTGACCATACTGGTTCTAGTCGTGTTTGGGTTGAAATAAACGGGTCATTAAGGATAAACCAATGTTGGCCAGGTCAGAAATTAGTAAAACAAGTTTATGAAGCTATCAGAAATATGAAAATACATTTAATCTACAACACAGTTATGTAGTATAAGTGGGGTTGCTGCTTCATCTTTTTCTCTCCCTTCACACACAAATATGATGCGTGTTAAAGTATACCACGCATAAAGTATGTAAAGTATATCTATGACAAGGCATAACTGCATCATATAAGGTTTCAATGGAGGTAAGTCCCTGCAATGGGAATAAGGAGCGCAGCGAGTCCATTGATGCTGATTGATGACTACAGACTCTAAGCCAGAAGGGTGTAAATGCAAGAGAAGAGGGTGTGAATGGACAAGTGTGACCTGTGATAGAGCGGCCCAGAGCAGAGCAAGACTAGAGAAGTTCGGGAAGCACCGGACTATTTACTGACCCTCAGTAAAGTCAGCAGGATGACAGAATGTGATTAGTTTAGGAGGAAGATGAGAAGTGGAGCATGAAGATAGCAGGAAATGTTGTAACTAGAGGGCATGTGCAGAAAGACTTCATTATTACTTTGCAATCCATTTTCAATCAGAATAGACTATAGAGAAAGAGGACAGATGTGCAATGAATCAGATTGAAAAGTACAGAACAGACTTTGTCACTATACCCCACAGGAAGTAGATATTATAAGCAGGAGGATGGATAAATGCTCCTGTAATAGAAGACTTCCCCCCCAAAATGAAGGTATATCATACCTGATTGGTGGACCTAAATAATCAGAGAAGCAAAGACAGCAATTAGGCAGACGTAATACAATCTGTATGCACATTTTGTCTTTCATAAGAAAGATAGCATTTTCATAGAAAGGAACCTTTTGATTCAGAGGGGAATTCAGCTTCACAGAAAAATTGCCGCTTATCAATTAATCGATCATCGATCGATAAGATAAAACAACTATCGATGAATGAATTACTCGATAATTTGCATCCCTAGTAGAAACGTTAAGCCCCCAAACACTGGCCGCATTTTTCTGAAATGAAACATTTGCTTATACATAGATTCTGGAATTTTTCAGGAGTGAAAAGAAGTAGATGTGATTTTGAGGAGATAATTGTGAAGCAAATTCCTTTTATTTTTGCTGTAGACCGAAAACATTTGGGTTTGACATCAAACGAAGAATACGAGACACAAGATCAGCATTTCAGCTTTTATTTCCAGGTATTAACACCTGAATCTGCTTCACAACTTATGTGATATCATTACTGGTAATGGACCACCAATTGTTTAGGCAGGCAAAAGTACTGGATAGACTTAAAATAAATTAAATTGAATAAGACTCAGTATTTAGTTGCAAATTCTTTGCATGTAATAAATGCATGGAGCCTGTGACCCATTGACATCACAAAACTTTTGCATTCTTCTTTTGTGATACTTTTCCAAGCTCGTTTGTTTTGGGGTGCTACTCCCTTCAGTCCCCTCTTAACCCTTGTGGGTTGCTTACAACCATTTGAGGTTAGATTAATGTCCTCTCCCAAAGCTGCTATAAAAACATAACAGATAAATATATTTTTTTAAACTTTTTTTTCCTCAAATCATTCAGTCAACTTCAGTTCTAATGAAAAAAACAAAGATGTAATTATTTATTTTATTTTAACCCAACCTGGATACGTGATGTAAGAATATTAATGAAAAAAAACACACAAAAAGTGAGTTATCAATATTATCAATGTTGAAGGGCTGGGGGTTTTTTTCAAAGATCCGGCTTAAATACACTTAAGATGAATAGCAAAATTGATTTTCAAGCATTGTTAATTTTTTTGCAGTGCCCCATTCATAATTTACTACCCATTAGTAGTAGTCATTAATGTCCTCACCCTAAGCTGCTATAAAACATAACAGATTAGTTTTTTTTTTTTTTTTACATTTTTTCTCAAATCATTTCTTCAACTTCAGTTCTAATCAAAATACCAAATACTTAATTATTTATTTTATTTTAACCCTTTAAATGTCAATTGAAATACATTATGGATAAATAATGGATAAAACAATGGTCATTCTTTGTGGTAAAAACAACAATGAAAATACTCTTTCATTGCTGTTGTCCACTTTCCCTAAAACAATGTTAAAATCGTCATTGTATTTATCAATTCGAGCATTTATCCTCCATGTTTCAACTATTTTGTAAACAACAATCAACACTCAGAATCAGCTGGACATAGAAGACACAGACAGTAAGAAGAAGGGTTGGAGAGTTCAACACTGAAGTACATTTTTTCTGTTGTAGCTCTATGCATCGTCTGTGTCTGTGTGTGTGTCTGAGGTGGAGAGACTGACCTTTGCTTGACCTTACTGTAGAACTTTTAATGTCTGATAACATGTCTTTACCATACTTTCACACTCAAACATACATGCACTCTCTAAAGTGAATCAAAGTGTGGGCCATGCCCTGCACCTCGCAGAGCTCACTGTGAAGTCAACACAAACAGTTAGTGAGTTTACTCAGTTACAGGCTGCTGTCCTGTCAGAACCAAAGTTATATCTATATGTCTGTGATAGACTGATCATTTCAGTCCCCTGATGAGCAACAAGTGAGATAAAGAGGTGATTTTCTGCAGATGAGACCATTTTGAGCCTGTAACCAGAAAAAGTTGATTTCAACTCGTAAACCATGACAATGCTCTCAGACTCAAAAAGGTCAATGACTCATCTGCAATAAAATCACCTAATCTGTTATGTTTTATAGCAGCTTAGGGTGAGGACATTAATGACTACTACTAATGGGTAGTAAACTATGAATGGGGCACTGCAAGAAAATTATCAATGCATGAAAATCAATTTTGTTATTCATCTTAAGTATATTCAGGCCGGATCTATGAAAAAAATCCTCAGCCCTTCTACATTGATAATATTGATAATAACTCGCTTTTGTGTTTTTTCATTAAATTTCATACATCATGTATCCAAGTTGGCATTTAAAGGGTTAAATAAAATAAATAATAACATATTTGTTTTTTTTCATTAGAACTGAAGTTGACTGAATGATTTGAGGAAAAAAGTAAAAAATGTTATTCTGTTACATTTTATCAGCTTTGGGAGAGGACATTGATGTCCTCGCTAACCTCAAAGACTTCGTCACAGTCTCGATTTCAAGGCTAAGCGTTTATCCAAAATTTTGAGTACGTTTCTTCCAGACTTTATGGCAAGGGCACAGAAACAAGTGGGAAAGACGGCGCCAACATACGAGAGCGCAGTATTAACTTCCGGTTTTCAAAATAAAAGTAGTTGTGAAATACAAAACAATGTTATTCAAAAGATATGAGAACTACATTTAAAGATAATGTTCAGATTTATAGTAAATAATACATTGATATTCATTAAAATTTATTTAAAAAAATGTATCCAAATGCAATACAAAGTGGTGTGTTTGCAATACAAACCGTGAGCAGTAGAAATCTGTCCAGTGGTTTTTTCAAAGAAGCCATTCCTACTGCCTTAAGCTCAATAAATTGGCCAACCGATAACTGTGATATTAGTTTTAGCCCCACTCAGCTGGATCATCTTGTTGATGACTCAGCCAGTCTTCTAAGATCCACTTTGGACTCAATTGCTCCACTGAGACAAAAAGTTGAAACAGAGGACAGCCCCTTGGTTTAATTCAGAGACTCGTACACTTAAACAAACAACCCGTAAATTAGAGAGAATGTGGCGCTTGATAAAAGGGAAGAGTCATGCATACTTTTGAGAGAGTCATATTAACTACATGAGAGCCTTAAAACATGCTCGAGCTGCCTACTACTCTCGCTTATTGAAGAAAATAGAAGCAACCCTAGATACCTCTTCAGCACTGTAGCCAGGCTGACACAGAGTCAGAGCTCTATTGAGCCTGTGATTCCTCTAACCCTAAGCTGTGAGGACTTGATGAGCTTTTTCAATGATAAAATTCTGAAAATTAGAGATAAAATTAGCAATCTCTATCTCCAGCTGAACCTGTCGCATCTAAATGTAGTAGTAGTTAGACCTGAGTTAGACAGTTTTCACGATTAGCCTTCAGGAGCTACATTCTCTGGTCTCCTCCTCTAAATCATCAATGCCTTTCAGACCCGATTCCAACTAAACTGTTCAAGGAGGTCTTCCTCTAGTTTGTCCATTGTTGCTGGAGACAGTAAATATATCTCTATCAACAGGCTACGACCACAGTCTTTTAAAACAGCAGTAATCAAACCCCTCCTTAAAAACCTAACCTCGATTCAGGAACATTAGCTAACTACAGGCCTATTTCTAACCTTCCATTTGCTTTAAAGATCCTGGAGAAAGTAGTAGCTGATCAGCTAGGTGACTTCCTTCAAGACAATAGCCTGCTTGAGGACTTTCAGTCAGGATTTAGAGCTCATCAAAGCACAGAGACTGCTCTAGTTAAAGTAACCAATGATCTACTTTCAGCTTCAGATAAAGGACTCTCTGTTCTTGTTTTGTTAGATCTAAGTGCTGCTTTGACTCTGGTCTCCTCCTCTAAATCATCAACCTGCCTTTTAGACCCGATTCCAACTAAACTGTTCAAGGAGGTCTTCCCTCTAGTTTGTCCATTGTTGCTGGAGACAGTAAATATATCTCTATCAACAGGCTACGTACCACAGTCTTTTAAAACAGCAGTAATCAATCCCCTCCTTAAAAAACCTAACCTCGATTCAGGAACATTAGCTAACTACAGGCCTATTTCTAACCTTCCATTTGCCTCAAAGATCCTGGAGAAAGTAGTAGCTGATCAGCTAGGTGACTTCCTTCAAGACAATAGCCTGCTTGAGGACTTTCAGTCAGGATTTAGAGCTCATCAAAGCACAGAGACTGCTCTAGTTAAAGTAACCAAAGATCTACTTTCAGCTTCAGATGAAGTACTTCTCTCTGTTCTTGTTTTGTTAGATCTAAGTGCTGCTTTCGACACCATTGATCATGATGTTCTTATACAGAGATTAGAGATGTTACTTGGGATTACAGGGACTGCCTTAAATTGGTTTAAATCCTACTTATCCAATAGATATCAGTTTGTACACGTGAACAACAAGTCCTCTGTGTACACTAAAGTAAGTTACGGGGTTCCTCAAGGTTCAGTGCTAGGTCCTATTCTCTTCTCTATATATATGCTTCCCCTTGGTAATATCATGAGGAAATACTCTGTTAATTTTCACTGCTACGCTGATGATACACAGCTCTGTGTATCACTGAAGCCAGGTGAGACAAACCAGTTAGACAAACTAGATGCCTGTTTAAAGGACATCAGATCCTGGATGGCCAGAAATTTTCTTCTTCTTAACTCAGACAAGACAGAGATTATTGTGCTGGGCCCTCGACACCTTAGAGAATCCTTTTCTAGTGATTTAACTGCCATAGATGGCATTAGTCTGGCACCAAGCACAACTGTTAGAAATCTAGGAGTGCTATTTGATCAGGATTTATCCTTTAACTCTCACATAAAGCAAATTTCAAAAACAGCCTTTGTTCATCTTCGTAGCATCGCTAAAATCAGGCCTATCCTGTCCCAGAGCGATGCTGAAAAGCTAGTCCATGCTTTTGTTACCTCTAGACTGGACTATTGTAATTCTCTGCTTTCAGGCTGTCCCAGCAAGTCACTTAAGACGCTTCAGCTGGTCCAAAATGCTGCAGCACGTGTACTGACTAGAACTAGGAGAAGAGACCACATTACTCCTGTTTTAGCTTCTCTGCATTGGCTTCCCATTAAATATAGAATAGAATTCAAGATTCTTCTCCTCACCTATAAAGCTCTCAGTGGACAGGCACCAGTCTATCTTAAAGAGCTTGTAGTGCCGTACAACCCCTCTAGAACATTACGCTCCCAAAATGCCGGCCTACTTGTGGTACCATTAATCTCCAAAAGTAGTATGGGAGGTAGAGCCTTCAGTTATCAGGCTCCTCTTCTCTGGAACAATTTACCAACCACAGTTCGGGAGTCTGACACTCTCTCTACCTTTAAGGTTAGACTTAAAACTTTCCTCTTTGATAAAGCTTTCAGTTAGGGACCAGCTCATAGTTTATAAATAAATAAATAAATTAGTTCATAAATTAGACTCATAGTTTAGATGTAACAGGTCTAGACTGCCGGGGGGGGGGGGAGTCTGGCACAATGGGCTCTATCACTCACTCTCTCTCTCTCTCTCTCTCTCTCTCACTCTCTCTCTCTCTCTCTCTCTCTCTCTCTCTCTCTCTCTCTCTCTCTCTCTCTCTCTCTCAGCATCTGCTTTTGCCCCTGTTGTTTGCTCCTGTACTCGTCTCTGGCTCTTGTCCTGTAGGTGGCCTGGGATCGTTGGTGGAGACTGCCTGCCGCTGTGGAGTCACGAAGCCTCAAAACTACAATTTTAAACATGACACATAGTTGGCCATTTTATTAGGAACACTCCATTCCCATTATCATTATAGCTATTTATACAGATACTAGCGTGATCTCCATATCCATGATCGATACATCTACAGTGTCTATTTTTTACTACCACATAGGCATGAGGTCCCTCTGAAAATGGGATGTCACATCTCAAGAGGTTTTAACACATTTATATTTAATGGAGACAAATATGGTTGGGATGCACTTGTGGTCTGGGCACCCATGAGTTCGTCCCTACCATAAGTTCTTATTTTCAGTAAGAATATCATTGATTATACTTCTAGAAAATGATCACCACAACCATTCAGACATGAGGACCCTCTTGAAAATGAGATGTAGCATCTCAAGAGGCTGCCCTCTAATAAATCAGACGACAGGTTGATGGTACATGAACCTGTCCCTAATTTTAGTTCCTATTCTAGTCCACTTGTCTCCTCTTACCTCCCTTCTTTTGCCCTCACACCCGACACAGCATCATGTGGATTTGCTGTTCATCATGAGACTGGGATCCACATTCAAGATTTCCTACTGCTTAAAGGAACACTACACCCAAACAACGATTTGGCCTCATTTTCTACTCACCCTCATGCTGAACAACACTGTGGAGTAGTTTTGGAACATCTAGGATGCAGCCGGAGATCTGTGGGGATACTCGCTGTCCACTGCCATTGATATCATGACTTAGATACGAGCCCGAACGAACAGTGTCCTTAAAAGTCCACAAAAAGTCCACAAAAAGTCGGCAATAGTCCTCCATACTGCTCGTGCGCTGTAATCCAAGTTTCCTGAGCGGGTAATATCCACCATTTACTCGAAACGACATCATTTAGCACATGTTTATAGCCTAAACAGCACCTCTTCGCATTTCTATGAAACACTTACGGGTGCCTCAGAGCATGGATGATAAACCAAAGCGAATCGCACTCTGCAATAACTAGGAGTAGGAGGAGAAAGAACCCAAAAATCCCACATTCTGCTGACCCCTCTTGTGTCTGTCACGGCTCCGTTGCTCACAGCAGAATGTGGGATTTCTTTTCTTGTTCTCGCTCTAGTTATTGCAGAGTCGCATTCGTTTGGTTTTGGTCATGCGGCTGTAAAGGATAAAGTATCATAGATAATGCGAAGAGGTGCTGTTTAGGCTATAAACGTATATCTAAATGATGTCGTTTCGAGTAAATGGTGTGTTACCTCAGGACACTTGGATTACAGCACATCAGCAGGCAGGAGACAGTGCAGCCAAGGCAGGAGTCAGTGCAGCTGGCCTCTAGAAATGTTACTGTGCAGCAAGAAATGATGAGGTTTGTTGTTCAAGCCACACAACGTCATTCTCATTTGCACTGGAGAAAAATCGCATTCTTGTTAGGTCCACATCATAACTGCAATGTGTTTATGTCCCTTGTCCCATTTGTTCAACAATAAAGATGTGTAAATTAAAATGTCACACTCAGACAGGAGTGTGGTTTGTGATCATAAAGGAAAAATATACATGTTAGAATATGAATGTAACATTTATTAAACTCACATAAACTTATGTTTTAATCCACAGATCTTTTCCAGGATATTTCAGGTTAAATCTCAACCGTGGTAAAAAGAGGTGTTTGACTGCCACCAAGCATCTCCTTAAGATAACCAACAAGACTACTGCCCTGAATTTTTATCTGCTCCTGAAAAATACATCACACACACCGTTGCCAGGAGAGGAGCTTGAGCTCCTCCAGGCTGGCATGGGGAGACAAACAGTAACCCTTCCCGAAAATGGTGACCACACAGAGGTACTGTTGTCAGTCCAGTTGTTTGATGTATCATTAAAAGTAGTTATTGTACTTTTGTACTTCATCTTTACTTATGTGCACTGTCAATGTTTCTCTCTGTGTCATTTCCCCCCCACCCCACCCCTTTAAATGTTAACCAAGATTCCAAGGCTCCTGGCCGACACATTTCCAAAGATGGAGGGTCTGTGTGGATGATGGCTCTTGCATAAGGCTATAGGTTTGTTAGATAGGAATTGTTTTAAATTTTGATGTTTACTGATCATTACATCCCACTGTCCCATTTTTCGTGTCTGTAAACCCTTATATTGATTACTTACTTGCTTGTAGCGTTAGAGATGGTTGACTGTCAAAATGTATATTTCTCTCAACAAAACAGATGATTTTTAAACAATGTTTTCTTTCTCTTTTTCTGGTAAAAAAGGTGGGAGTGGTCGACGAAAACTAACTGTCATACCACCAGAAGCCGAGGGATATACTGCCAAAGCTCTGCGAGCTGTGTCAGCAGGCGGCAAAGCAATCTTTTACATTGTACCGCTTCAGGAGACATTGGATACCTCTCCTCTTCCTCCTGACTCACAGCAGTTCTCAAAAATGCCTAAGAAGTTGTGTTACCAGTGTAACGAAGTGATGCCTCTGCAGATGCTTGCAGTCCACATCAAGACATGTACAGGAAAACTGTCCTATGACGATGATGAGGTGAAGGCAAACTCTTCTGTTTGTTGAATCGCCCTTAATAATTACAATTTTAGTGTTAATTGTTAATTAAATGTACTATTTTGTAAATCTGCAGTCCTCTGATGATGAATGTGTCGTGGAGAAGAAGTGTAAGGTAAGTACAGCATATAATTAAAATCCTAGATCATTTGGTTTGCTTTGCACCAGGTGTTTGTTTTTTTTTCACATTGAGCAATATTTTGTCAAATTTCAGGTGGTTTGTCCACTTTGCACTAAAGAATTCCCAGATGATGAGATTGCAGTCCATGCTAGCTTATGCCTGGCTCACACTACAGGATTTTAAAAATCTTATAAGGTTCTTAAATCTGGTTGTATCACACACATCAAGAGAATCTTGACAGATTATCTTCTCTTCAATCTTAAGCACACGCACACTACAAGATTTGAAAATCTTTACCAGCGCACACTACAGGATTTCATCAAGATTATCGGACCAGAACGAGATCCTACGTCATCACCAAGGAGATGACGTAGGATCACGCTGAGACAAAATATGGACACGAGTGCGGTACTGCTGGCTGTAGCCATTATTTGTAGCGACAAAAGAAAAAAAAGGACCAGACGCATCTGGATGAAGAAGTGGTTGGGGAGACGTGGACAGCATGGGTTGTCCATCCTACAAAGAGCACTGGAGGTGAGAAGTTTATTTTAACGTTACCTGTCAGTTTTACGGTTCATTGAAATGTTCAACGGCTGGGATGTTTAACGTTTAGCTTGGAAAGTTAGAACCAACACTGACTTCACACGTTATTAGTAGAGCCTGGTGCAGTGTTTCTCAAACTTTTTTTCTGAGCCACGGTACATTTTTTTCACATTAGAAAAAATCCCTCGGCACACCACCAATAAAGGTAATGGTAAACAACTCTGCTGCCTGTTATACTTGATGTGTAACCTGGGCCTATTTCAACGAACACAAAGCTGAGTGAAATTACAGACGGACACACACAGAGCTCTTCCTCAACAGCTCTCAGTTCCTCTCTGCTTTTAATTTGAATCGCAGTCAGGTTTAAACAGCTGAAAATGTGAGTGATGTCGATATAACTTGGTTTGGCAAAATGGGAAATTTACAGGATTCAAAAAATATGGATTTCTCTTTTTTAAAAACTGAATCACTGTCACTACTACCTGTCGGTTTCATCACGTCTCTTGTCTCAGAGTATTAATTTTAACTAACTACCTGCTGCCACCTACTGACAGAAGAAAAATGCAGTACTTTTTCAGCACAGTCACTTAACAATGGCTTGTTAATATTTTTAGCTAATTAAGTGAAGTTTGATAATTAACCATGGTACACCTCAAAATAATTCACAAACATTGATATAGTGATTTGTGTGTTTAGTTGGAGGACAGATCAGGCTTCAGGAAGATGCTACGCATGAGCTCAGATGAATTTGGAATGCTTTTAGAGAGGGTGGGACCCCTGATTGCCAGACAAGACACCAGGATGAGGATGGCAATTACTGCAACAGAGAGGCTGTCTTTGACCCTTAGGTTTTTGGCAACAGGTTATATAAACAAGATAAACACAGTGTCAGTTTTTGTCCTCTGTATTTGTATTTGTCCTTGGGATTTTCATTTTGGGATAATGTCTTTTTTTTCTGTTGTAGGAGAAACTTTCAAATCCCTGAGCTTTCAGTACAGGATTGGGGCCACGACAATATCCAGTATAGTGAAGGACACATGCGAGGCCATACATCAGGTTTTGAAAGACGAGTTCCTGAAGGTTGTAAACCCACATCATTTTCATTACATTAAACATATACATTACAACATTCAGGCGAAAAGATTTTTTTGACGTGCTTCTTAACAAAAGTATAAATAATTCATTGCAAAAATGCTCCTTTAGTGCTGAACTACTGTCACTAAATATAATAACTTTCCTATTTGCAGACACCAAAATCAGTGGAGGAGTGGCAGGCTGTATCCGATGGCTTTTGGGAGAAATGGCAATTCCCACACTGCCTGGGTGCCATCGATGGAAAGCATATCTACATCCAGCCCCCAGCCCACAGTGGTAGCATGTGGTTCAATTACAAAAGCAGGTTTTCTGTTCTCATGATGGCAGCTGTAGATGCTCATTATAAGTTCATCTATGTCAGTGTAGGTGCTCAGGGCAGGGTCTCAGATGCTGGGTTCTTTGCCAATTCTGACTTAAAGAAAGCATTGGACCAGGACTCCTGAATGTCCCGCCTCCCAAAAAGCTCCCCAGTTCTGAGGGTCTGTGTCCCTATATGTTTGTGGGAGATGAGGCATACCCTCTTAGAATAGACCTGATGAAGCCCTACCCCTTCAGGCAGCTGGACAAGAACCAGAGGATCTTTAACTACAGGCTCTCAAGGGCACGACGAGTTGTTGAAAATGCCTTTGGTATTCTTGCTAACAGGTTTAGAGTATTCTGCTCTACAATTCTTCTACATCCCGACACTGTCACCAACATCACCCTGGCCTCAATATGCCTTCACAACTTCCTTCGTCAGCATCGGTCAGAGGCCTACTTTTCACCTGCACTGGCAGACTGGGAAGATGCAGATCACCGTGTCCATGAGGGAGCATGGAGAAGAGATGGACTTGGGGCCATGGAGTGTGTCCAAGCTGGAAGGGCACGGAACCCCACCCTCACTGCCAAACTCCAACGCAATCTCCTCAGAGACTTCTTTGTGTCACCTGCTGGCCAGGTGCCATGGCAGAAAGACTACATTTAGGGGAGTTTTTTCAATAGTGGGGGAGTTTTATCAAGAACAATAGTAATGTAAAGTAATAATATATGTTTGTTATTGTTTATATTTTAAGGTACTTGAACATGTATATGATTGATAACATTGTTTTACTTTTTAATTTTGCTGTTTTGTAAAGCATTATGAAACTGAAAAAGTATTTAAATTAACATATTATATGTGATAATTTACAATTAAAACAAAACTTTTCATCATCACGTTACATATTTATTCAAACATCTTTAACTTTTAAAGGCATTACATTTTATCTTGACATTACAATGCAAAAAATACTAACTTAGGCTACGTATATCATTTTAAAAATTTTAGAGTGCTCCAGAACACAATATCGCAATTAGGATTTCAGGAAGAATAGAAAAATTACATTAAAATGACATAAGCCTGCTATAAATGTCACTACTACTATTCTAATTCCTGTAAAACTCTAACGTTGGAGGTCCAGGAGTGACTTGTTGAAGTTGTGGTGTCATTGGTGTGTGTGGGTAGGGGGTTTGTGATGCTGAATAGGTTGGATATGGAGCTGGTAGCAAATGTGTGGGTGGTTGATGACTGCATTGGTCAGTCTCCTGGGCCTCAAACAAAGCATTCATTATTTTTCTTTTCACGTTTGTTTGAATGGCCACATTTTTAATCAGCCTAAGCTCGACAGCAACCAGATTCCCAAAGGAGGTGTGAGCATCAGGAGCAGGTTTGGACAGCACGGAAGCTGACATCTGCTGCAAAAGCATCAACTTCTGGTGCTCTATGAGTTCCTCCCCTCTGCGGCGGCTCGGGCCAGCTCTGGAAGTGGAAGGAGAGGGACCATCTTCCTCTTGTTGGATGGAGGGTTGAGATCCTTGTGCAGCAATGGCAATGGCAGATGTGTCATCCTCATCACTAACTGGGTCATTCATGTCATTATCTTCATAAATCCGATCCTTGATGGACTGATCCAGCTGAAAGAGACAGTCAAACATGAGTGGTGTGTCTATGTGTGCCTAGTCATGCATCCATCAACACAGTATTGCTAAAATGAAGTAATTCTAATATTGTCATACAGGGACAATGTTGTGTTGTCAAAAATATTGTGCATTTATCTCAGTAAATTTTATAACATCACATACAATGCAAATTATACTGTACATCTATTGTCATGCATACAAAGCTGTTCACCAGAGGTGGCAAAAGCTTACCCATTCTGTTTTACACTCAGGTTTAAGTATACTGACTCAACTTCACTCAAGCAAAGGAGAGAAAGAAATAATTGATTCTGAAAATAACTCAACGTACAAAAAGAATTGCTAAAATAGTGACTTTTGGATTGATCAAGAATCCTGAACAAAAAGGCAGAAATAATACTTTATAATTAATTAATTAACTTAATAATAATACTTAAGTTACAATCCTGTTTGGAAATATGTCACAATGAGAAAGTTCAGATATTTATTCTAATACATAAGAAATTTTCAAAGTACAGACATCCATAAAAATAATTCATTACAGCAACAAAGTGCTATTACTTTATTACTCCCTACCTCTGCTATAAATGTGTCATGTTGAACAATTTGACTGGGGTGCTTACACTGCTCTCACTGGGGCGTTGTGCAACATGCTTTTTGAGAAATTCTAGGTTTCTCAAAAGCCATCTCTACCTGGATGTCAAATCCTTTTCTCCACTACCACTTGGCTGGGGCTTCAGAAGTTTAGTGTACTGGGTCCTCAGTGTTGTAACCCTGGTCTTCACCTCCTCAACTGAAATCACACAACATACTCTTTTTTGCTCAGTGTATTGTAAGCCCGGTCCTCAAGACATTAATCAACGTCTTGACCGTTACATACTAGTATTTTAATACAGATATTTTACTATTATTTTAATAGTTGCTTTACTAGTATTTTAATACAGTTACAGTTACATGAGCGCTGATATGAAGTACAATAGCACAGTTCTTGTACAGACGTAGGCCTACAGCACTCCGCTACACAGGCGTTTAACCGATGATACAAAGTAACGGCAATATGCAGACAAAGTAGCAAGCAAGAGGAAATGATTGTGTGTAGCGTAGCAACGGCCATTTCTCACTACAGTTGAAGAGCCGTTTGTGTTGGCGGAGCCAAATAAGTAATTACATAAAGCAAACAAATTATTCCGCCTCGCTTGTTCTTGTTGTAAAATGCGCACAATGTATACAAGCAATATCACATGAGAACGAGTGCTGTTGTCCTGGATATCAGCGCTGGGTGATTACCTGGAATATCTCACCTGGAATATTTAATGTGGATGCGATCTGTCTCCAACGCTTGTCCTTTTCATATCGGTTGTGATAATCTTTGCAGGAGACGTTGTACAGACATTCGTGGTCTTGCCACAGGTCGATAAGACTGTCCTCCATCTCCGCTGTCCGTCTCACCCGTACGCTCTTTGTGCTCGCCATTCTTGCCTCTGATAACTCCTGTCTTGCGGTCATTTCCGGTCATCGTAGATGGCTTTCTCTGATTGGCTACTGTCATCCTCAGCAAATTCGAGTTGCGTAATCATCCAGATAAATATCAAACATGTTTGAAAATTATCGGGGCGGCTCCGACGGGTCTGTGAGACGATCGTGGGGCTTAAGATTCATCTCTCACCCACTCACACTAGAAGATAATCTTGGCCGAACGTCGGGGCCTATTTTAGTCCCCGACCAGATTTCTTCCCCGATTGTTGGGAGGACCGAATCTGGGTTAAATCGGGCCGAGAATCCTGTAGTGTGAGCCAGGCTTAAATATTTCCATAGATTTATGTCCATATATGGTCTGTACAGTGTTTAATAATATTGTTTCATGCACAGCTTTGAATGTGCTGTGACTTCTGCATCAAATGACAATAGTCCAAGTATAGCAGCTCAAACTGCAGTACCCAAACCAAAGAGGTATGTTTTATTAAGATAATGCTTTGGATGTGTTAATTTTTAACAGCACATAAATGTTGTGTGCCATTATTTACACAACAAGCTCTCGGTTACACAAGACCTAGCCATAACATACTCTCAAATGACTTTAATGTGTACAACTTGTGTTTGTGAATTTAAGACCATT
>JAZDUH010000050.1:265000-337500 GCA_036419115.1 Scarus forsteni | reverse complement strand
GTTAATTTTGCCTTTTTTGTATAAAAAGGATGGTGCCCCCTTTAATTAACGAGAGCAAACCTGGTTATTAAATGAATATTAATTACTTTAATTAATATCCAGTAATATCCAGAAAATAATCACTACACTTGTTTTCTTCAATTTCTTGTTAATTTTAATGCCTGGCTCAACTAAAGGTACATTTGTTTGGACAATTATAATGATAACAACAAAAATAGCTCAGGAGAGTTTAATTTAAGAACTAAGAACTATTCATTTTCCATGGTTTTCTTGATAATAACCAAAATTACTTAAATTCTTACATCAATAGCTATGGCATTGTACTGCCAAAAACACTACTTTTAAGCATTCCATGTTTTCTTTTCTGTTTGCTTTAAACACATGATACACACAAGAGTTAGTACTTGATTGCATAACCATTGTTTTTGATGACTGCAGCCATGCGTCTTGGCATGCTCTCCACCAGCTTCTGACATTGTTCTGCTGTCACAGCAGCCCATTCCTGTTGGACAAATTCAAACAAATTTTCTTTGTTTTTGGGCTTGTGGTTCTCCATTTTGAGTTTGATGATTTTCCACAGGTTTTCAATTGGATTAAGATCTGGTGATTGAGCAGGCCAAGGCATGGTGCGAATGTTGTGGTTCTCCATCCAGGCTTTAACTGACCTTGCCGTGTGGCAAGGGGCATTATCTTGTTGGAAAATCCAGTCATTCGAGGCAGGAAAGAGTTTTCCAGCTGATGGAAGAAGACTGTTTTCAAGGGTAGTCCTGTACATGACCTGGTTCATTCGGCCTTCACACAATTGCATTTGCCCTGTTCCACTCAGACTGAAACAACCCCAGATCATGACTGATCCACCCCCATGTTTTACTGTAGGGGCAAGACAGTCTGGGTTGTAAGCTTCTCCAGGCTTCCTCCTAACCAGTAAGTTGGCTGGAGTGGGCATCAATTCAAAATTGGATTCATCACTGAAGAGAACCTTAGCCCAATCATCAACAGTCCAATCCTTGTGGTCTCGAGCAAAGAGTAACCGGGCCTTCCTCTGCCTTTCATTGATGAAGGGCTTCTTGCGTTTCTGTGTGACTTCAAACCAGCTTCAACAAGTCGGTTTCGAACTGTCCTTGCTGAATAAGACATATTACTTGACAGTGCCCACTCATTTTTAAGGTCCCTGGAGGTCTGGACGATTCCTGACACAGGAACGGATGAGTGCAGTCATCTTGTGGGGTAGAAAGACGCGTTTCCTGCAACGGCCAGGTAGCAATTTGGTAGTGCCATGTTCAGCTTGGTTTTTGGTTGTTGTAATGAACGGCTGTCTTGGAGATCTTCAGTTTTTTCGCTACCTGTCTCTCACTCATGCCAATTTCCAGCAGTGCCAAGATGGCTGCCTTTGTGGCTTCATATAATTCTTTTGTTTTAGGCATTATGTGAGAGCTGACAACTTCTGAGTTGTGCTACGGCTTGAATGTAAGCAGGAAACCACTCTAGGCCTTTGCATGTGCAGTGCTGCTTGTGACATGAAATGGCCTCTTATATACCCTGGGAATCAATTAAGCTTAAGAATGTCAAATAGGACATAAAGTATTATGTGACCAGCTGCATTTTTTGTTGTGTTCATTGTATTATACGTTTAGTGGTACCAGATATTAGAATGAACAAGAAATTGAAGAAAACAAGGGTGGTCTAATAATTTTTTCCATGACTGTATATGTATATGTGTATATATATATGTATATGTGTATATATCTATATATATCTATATCTATCTATATCTATCATATCTATATCTATCTATATCTATCATATCTATATCTATATATATCTATATATATATCTATATATATCTATCTATATATCTATATATGTATATATATATCTATATATGTATATATATATATATATATATATATATATATATATATATATATATATATATATATATATATATATATATATATATATACGAATATATATATATATATATATATATATATATATCTATGTATTTGTGTATATATACCCTCCCCTGAGCCACCACCTTATAGTGGTGGGAGGGTTTGCGTGCCCTAATGACTCCAGGGGCTATGTTGTCAGGGGCTTTATGCCCCTGGTAGGGTCACCCAAGGCAAACAGGTCCTGGGGGAGGGGCCAGACAAAGCATGGCTCAAAAGACCACTATGAAGAAGAAGAAAAATGGATCCATGTTTCCCTTGCCTGGAAGCGGGTTACCGGGGCCCCCCTGGAGCCAGGCCTGGGGGTGGGGCTCACAGGCGAACGCCTGGTGGCCGGGCCCAGCCCGAAGGAGAGACGTGGGACCCCCCTCGCATAGACCCACCACCTGTGAGAGGGGCCGTAGTGGTCGGCTGCCATGCAAGCTGGGCGGCGGCCGAAGGCAGGGACCCTGGCGGTCCAATCCGTGGCTGCAGCGTCTGGCTCTAGGGACGTGGAATGTCACCTCTCTATCGGGGAAGGAGCCAGAACTTGTGAGCGAGGTGAGTTCGACTAGATATTGTAGGACTCACCTCGACACATAGCTTAGGCTCTGGAACCAGTCCTCTTTAGAGGGGTTGAACTCCCTTCCTCTCTGGAGTTGCAGATGGTTAGAGGCGCCGGGCGGGGTTGGCAGTTCTTGTCTCCCCGCGGCTCGAGGCTTGTACGTTGGGGTTCACCCCGGTGAACGAGAGGGTAGCCTCCCTTCGCCTCCTGGTGGGGGGACAGAACCTGACTGTTGTTTGTGCTTATGCACCAAACAACAGCTCAGAGTTTCCACCCTTCTTGGATTCCCTGGAGGGGGTGCTGGAGAGTGCCCCTTCTGGGGATTCCTTCATTCTACTGGGGGACTTCAACGCTCACATCGGCAATGACAGTGAGACTTGGAGGGGCGTGATTGGGAGGAACGGCCCCCCTGACCTGAACCCGAGCGGTGTTCTGTTATTGGACTTCTGTGCTTGTCACAGATTGTCCATAACAAACACCTTGTTCAAGCAGAAGGGTGTTCATATGTGCACTTGGCACCAGGACATCCTAGGTCGCAGTTCGATGATCGACTTTGTAGTCGTATCATCGGACTTGCGGCCGCATGTTTTGGACACTAGGGTGAAGAGAGGGGCGGAGCTGTCAACTGATCACCACCTGGTGGTGAGTTGGCTCCGATGGTCGGGGAGGATGCTGGTCTGACCTGGTAGACCCAAGCGTGTTGTGCGGGTCTGCTGGGAACGTCTGGCCAAGTCTCCTGTCAGAAAGAGTTTCAACTCCTATCTCCGGGCGAAGTTCGACCATGTGGCAGGGGAGGCAGGGGACATTGACTCCGAGTGGGCTATATATATATATGTGTGTGTGTGTATATATACACACACACACACACATATATATATATATATATTAGAGCTGTCATTTTAGTGCATTAATTAGATTAATTAATTATACCGCAAATTAATGCGTTATAAAAATTAATGGTGATTAATCATAGCACACAAACATTTTGATATTGTCCAGCTGGAGGACCCGTACATGGCAGTGGCACGTCACTTCACACATGCGTCGCTAGTCAAACCAAACACAGCCCAGGTGACAACAGGAATGGCATATGTAAGACTTAGTCTGATTTCATTTTTGAATTAATTTATCTATATTTGTACTGAATTCTTTAAAAATGCATCAGGCCTAATTGTTTTGCTGGATGTCCTCGACCTTTTTCTTATTTTGAATTTGATTTATGAAACACACTTAAAGTGTAATTAAGTTGCCTGATTGAGCTTAGAATTTTCTGGACAAGTTGCCCTGACTTTGGTTTTATTCTGTCACCAATAAAAATGTGGATTTACAAATCTTCACTTCTTAGTGTATTCATTTGATTAGTCTTGCACTACAATTTTATAATATCCTAGAATTCAAATACTTTATTTGTGTACTTTAAGCAGATATGAGAATAAAATGCGATTAATTTGATTAATTAATTATAAATCCGGTAATTAATTAGATTATTTTTTTTATATATACATTGTCATGAACGTATGCGTTTGTTTTTCTACTGAGACTTTTTCTGCCTTGCACACAGAACTATTGGGGAAATAATAACAGTCGGCCTTGCACAAGGGGGTCCACCTCCTGCTTTTTTGAAAGAGTGGTGCTACAACTTCGTCTGCACAGGAGAGGTGGACTGTCATTCGCTGTCTACAGAGGATGTGGCCGATCTAGAGTCCTGTCTACTCATCAGCAGAGTGAGAGTTCTTTTGCATTGTTGAATATGAATTATTTCTGTCACGTGTTAATACCTATTGTATATTTTCTTCATCTCTGTAGTGCACGTTTTCAGGTTCAAAATTCTGCTGATGCCCAATCTCTGACTATGTACAGTGATGATATTGTCAGCTGTGGATATACAGGCCAGATCAAACTGGAAAGCAAAGAAAGCATAATTCGGTAAGTATTAAAACAATACTAACATTCATTTTTCATTTAAATTTTTATGTAACAAACATCTTGACACATTGCTCATACTGATACATAATGAGAATTGATGATCAAATAAATAGGAGAATATAAAGAAATAGCTACTATGTACAATACAAAATATTGTTCAAATCAGTATTCACTTTTTCTTCCTGTGCTATTCTTCAAAGAGCAATTGTCCTACATTCTACAACAAGACTGATTCCAATGCTACAGCAACTGAGAAAGGGCTTGGGACTGTATGGCCTGGTGGAGCTGATGGCTACAGATCCCACAGCTTGTCACTCCTTGTTTGTTCCTGGAAAGATCACCGAGGTAAGAATTTTACCTACCACCTACTTTGTTCTTAAAGACAGTATTATTGTTGTGAGACATTTTCTATGTCATATATAGCCCGAGTTTGTGCACTTACATATATTTATCAAATATGCATTCACTCTCTTTATAGCCTGATGCTGATTTCATAATGATGAACTGCCAGCCACGTTTCAGTGAAAAGGGGACATCAAAGGAAAGAAATGAGAGGAAGATGATGAATTTCCTCCAAGATTTCTTGCAGGAAATAGAAATGCAGGCGATTGAAGTGCCAGGTATTATATACTGTATAGTATACACATAACTTTTAAATTTCAAAGAATATTTAAGTGTTTCTTGAAATTCATGTTATTTTTAAATATCTTCATCACGGATGTTGAGGCAGACAGTGCAGCATGTGATAAGAAGCCTCTTACAGTGCCATATGTGCTCCAGTGGATGACAGGGCAATCTCACATTCCCATCCTCCCTGATGAAAAGAGACATTTCAAAATAACATGCGACTTTGACCATGACTGCAGAGAGAGGCTTGGAGACCATTCTGTTTGTTACCCAATTGTGAGTGCATGCACCCAGACTGTAACTTTTCCAATACAGCATCTTAGCACTTACTCTGAGTTTAGAAGAATTATGAGTGAAGCACTTCAATATGATTTTGGATTCCACAGAGTTTAACATCTCTACTCAAATGAAAACAACTGATTAATATGCCAATTCAAATGGCCCATCGCTGTTCTTTATGAAAATCTGACAAGAGTTTTATTTGTTGTTCATAATACCTCATACCACTACACTGAGTTTAGAAGCAGGAGTGAAGCAGTTTGGTGGTGATTTCAAGAGTTTAATAGCTCTACTCAAGTTAAAAGAAGAATGATTCATATGCAAATGGATGTTCTCTTATAAAGTTTATTCAGACTTGTTGTTTACTCCCTCTTACAGGATGCTTTGTTTGCATTAGTTATCTGTAACTAGTTAATGTGTTAAAGATAATGCTCAAATGTCCTCCAGTGAGTGAAGGACCTCATGGTATTTGCTTGTGACTGCAAACCAGACGTCACGCCAAAGTCGCTCTATTCTAGAAAGAAATTTGAATTGGTCAACCTAAATTTAAATATCAATTTATGGTTTCATTGAACAGCAGAACTACAATAATTATGCAGTCAAAATTGCAAGACTTGAAATTAATTTACCTCTGATTGTGCACACTCTTTCCAGAGATGAAGCTTGCTCTTCCTGTTCCTCGTGTGGCAAACATGTAGCGTGCAATGTCCAGGTTTTCAACTCCCTGATCCCCTCTTACCCTAAGATGAAAAAACATTTTAATGATAATGATAATTCAACAATTAATCTAACAAGGTTTACTTTAAATTTAATAGATGAAATTGATCAACGGTGAAGTATGAAGAATTGGTTACGATTCATAAATGTAAAAAGTAAAAAAAAAACAAAAAAAAAACAAAAAAAAAACGTTTCATATCAATCAAAAGACAAGAACACAGCTGCAGCACCCGGAGAAAAAGCAAAGCCGCACACGCTGCCTGGACAGTTTCAAGAATGGACCAGAAAGACAATTCCTTCCAGTACAGAAAATTAACTTGAGTGGAATTAGTTCCACATAGGAAAACTAAGAAGATAAAGTGCCTTTAAAAATCAAAGAAGAAATAATTAAAGATTTTTTCCACTGAAATTCATTTTGTTTGAAAAAAAAGTTGCAAATGTTATAATTGTAATTGTAATAGTCTTTGAATAATCGAATCGTGGCACCCTGAATTGTAAGGTACCTTAGATGGCACACTCCTAATAACTTTATTTAATTTTAATCTGAAATGTAGAGAGTCACTTATCCTCATATGTTTGTTTTTTGCAAAATACCTGGATGGTAAGCCATGGAGCTCTGTTGATCTCATGAAAAATGAGAACGCAGTTGCTGCTTTGTTATTTGTCGCAGCATCCAAGTACATGATCTGCAATAAAACCACATAGAAAAGCATACATCTGCTTTAGCTATGTTATCAGACTTAGATCTTGCAGTGTGGGTTCATACCATAAAAAGAAACATAGGTAAACCCTACATCTTTACACATAGCATTGCAACAGAATCCTCAACAGCATTTGGTACTTTAATATTTGTTGATATTAAAATATCAACAATATTAAACCATATTAAAATACATATTGCTCTTTTAGTGTTGCAACGTTTGCATGTTTAACACTCGGTCTACCAGAATTCTGCCACTACTAGAACTACCATGGCAGTCATTTTGACTGCTCATTGATTTTTTGAAATAATTTGGATAATCAATAAAAATTTCAAATAATTATTTGGTGAAAAGGGTTAAGAATGTACCAGGACACAAAATAAAAATTAAAATGAATGAGGTTTTTATTAATTTAATGGATACCAACATAACTTCTGAGCTTACACATGCAAAGTTGGACTGAATTACTTTTCTTTTTCAAATACAATCAAATTCCTTCTGTCTTCAAAATAGGTTGATGTCATCATAAGACACTGTGACTGTAATGGAGAACTGATTAACCATCATAAATGCTCTTGTGTTTGGCACAGTAGTTACTGCTAAAGTTTTGGGATGTTGCCCTGTCAGCAAAACGGTAAAGCCTTAAAAGTTTTATTTCATGGAATACTCCTCTTATCAGATCATTTCCAATTAATGGCATACTTGATAGACCAAAAAGCTTTATATAAGAAAACCATACTATAACGTAAACTAGAAAGGCACTCAGAGAGTGCAGACCTCTGCCAAGCAGCTCAGCTCAGTGGCTTTTCTTCTCTGATTGGACAGCCGAGTGTCCACTCATATCTCTCCATGTGGAGAATGCTGCATTCCATTTACATCAGAAGTGGGGAGAGGGGATTGTAAATGACGTGATCTTCAAGTTATCACCATTTCAGTTACCAACTTGGAAAAAATGTGCCGATCTACAGGCTATTGTTAGCTGTTATATTAACAGAAGTCCTTCTGGCATTGTAAGGGAAGCTGGGAAATGTAGTGTGGCATAGCCTTGAAAAACATTCATGTCAGTTTGCAAATAAAGTACAATTTCCATAATGATGTAAATGAATGGGATTTGCCATTATAAACTTCAGTGTTCTGCGTCATCAACCTGGATCTGATCAGCACCTGGTACATTTTTTAATGTAAATCTCTTTAGTAGTTGGATAATCTTGCTAACAGACAAACAGACAGACCCCGGCGAAAACATTACCTCATTGGTTGAGGTCTTTATTTGGTAGGCCACGTGTAGCACCTTTGCAGGCCACCAGTGGGTCCTGGACCACAGGTTGTTAACCACTGGTCTATATATAGACTAAGAAGCTCTCAACAACACATAAAACTAATACAAGCTTACATTACAGTATGAGAATAAGGATTCCTACTGTAGACTTCATACCTTGAAAATTTTCATATGAGATGTCAGCAAATGTTTAATTTGATGTTTCCAGTCATCTTTTTTTTTCTGAGTCACTCCCTGAGCTAGATGAACCTTCTTCCAAGCACCAAGAGACATTACTCTCTGAACCTGCTCTGGGTCTTCTTTGTCAAGGCTCTGAAGCAAGAGTAAAGCCTCCTTATTTGTAATTCGCCTTATCACTTTTGCCTTTCTTGTTAGCTAGATATTAGCATCACTATAAATTCTGCAGAAGGAAAACCACCCAGCAGCTTCAAAGAGTATAAAAAACAAACAAACAATCAATAGAGCAGAAGAAAGAGCAGCTAAATGTAACAAGTGAAAAATCGTACCCCTTGTAAATTGCATGCAGTCAATTTGACTGCCAATGGTAGTTCGAGGTAGTAATGCCCACAACTCTTTTGTGTTTTTGAATTTTAATGATGGAACAATTTCAGAAGAAAATATACCCACATTTAGGAAAAGTCAGGGTCCTATGGGTATGTAGATATTAATCAATCAAAGTTATGACATCGCAAAATTTGAAAGCAGTCAAAATGACTGCCATGGTAGTTCTAGTGTTAACACTGTTTGAGATGTAAAACTGACACTCAAACAAATTTGATCTGGAATACATAGATACATATGGAAGTATAACTGTGCCATCGGGGTTTGAACATGAATTTCTTACACTGATTTTTTTCAGCATCGAAATTGGACTTTGAATTTTAAAAAACATCGAATTTCAAGCACTGATTGGTTATTCTCTCCCTTTTATATTTGTCCATGTTGAAATAAATTCAGTGTAAAAAAAAATCAACATCTCCAAAACTTCAGTAGAAAAAAAATCAGTGTTAAAAAGAATTCAACATAAAACAATATCTATGTCTCAAGAAATTCCGTGCCAGAAAATTCAGTGTCAGGAAATTCATTGTCAAAAAAAAATCCAGTCTCAACATCCGGGTAACCAAGGAGAAGCAATCGATCCCTGGTCAAGTCGTACAACGCTCAGCCAATCAGGTTACGCTCCACTGGTCATTTGACACCATGACAGGTCATCAATGGTCAATTCGTTTCGCGAAGCAGAGGAGGTAAAGTGAGAAGAGGAGCAACAAACACAAGGAGAAAAATACGGAGAAAGAGAACAAAAAGAAGTTAAAAAAACATACAAACAAACGAGACAAGAAGAAACCGGCTACTCAGCCATGTCGAGCAATGGGAGAGATATCGCTTCGGTGAGTATGATACATTAAACACCGACGTTTTAACTGTGATACACGGTTGCAGTATAACGTGATTAACATTAGTCAGTTTACTTTTGGCTGCCGCCCTTGTGTGCATGGGGGGTGGGGGACAGCGGGCTCAACTCCACGGACCTACCTGCTTTATGCAGCAGTCAGGTTGTGCACCGCTGTGAAGTTAGTTTTGGGTTGGGTCTTCGACGGTTATGCAGTAAGGACCAACAGGTGCCTGAGAAGATCCAACCTAAAACTAACTTCGCCGAGGTGGGAAGTGACAGCCGTAAAGGATTAATGTTGTCCTGCAGAGGCCCAGATTCGCGTTTCATCCGGTCAATTTTAGATTGATTTGTGATACAAAAGGTTCTGGTTTGCTTTATGTTGGGTTTCTGACAGTTTTTTTTTTTTTTTGGGGGGGGGGCTTGTAATAAGTAAAGCACTTGTTTACATAAAAAAATTAAACTCTCTTAGTCGTGGCTTTCCCTGTATATTGGCCTGTGCATGCGATGGTTTCTAAAGCTGAGAACTTCTTCAGAAGAAACCTAGTCTGACTATTTATTCCCTTTAGGGGCTGATCGTTATTTAAATAGGACCGGGGTATGGTTGGGACGTGATTAAGATTTTATTTTTTTCTTAGCCCCCCCCCAAGCGTCCAAAAAAAACCGTTATGGCCCCCCCTGAGGGATTGGAGAAACATGTATGACCCCCCCCCAACCATAACCAACATTTTTGTATATAATCACACCAGCAGTAAAGAGGGCAGTAATGATGACGATTTCCATCAATAAATAGCACCGTATTTGACTTCGCCATTGTTTCTATAGAAAACCTTACTCTGCCAGGTGGGGTCAGTATTGAGTTCACAAAGCTACTGTGAAACTAAATCTGGAGCGTCTTCCATTAGATTCTGACTGTGCAAAATAAAGACAGACTGAGAGCTATATTTTCGTATTTAAAATAAACAGCTGTGAGGATAAAAGCTGTCATTATCAACTGTCAGGCGTGAGTTTTTTCTCTCCTACCTTCCCAGTTGTAGAACAGTGTTGTGTTTTAAACCAAATCGACCCGTAGCAGCCGCAAAAATCCATTTTGTGTCCTCTTGTAGTATTCCAAAGCGGTCCTTTAAAGAGCCATCCAGCATTTAACATATAATAGCTGCAATGTCATATGAGCAACAAAATACAGTTCTGCTCCCCCAAACTTGTTTCTACCGGCTCGCGCCGTCTTCTTCTGCTACTCTATTGGGTTCTCCGGTGTTGTGCCGAAAAAAGCACCCCTGCCGTGAAATGCACCCCCTTGCAAGATATGATAAAAAACAATAAATAAATCCTGATCAGCAACCATAAAAACATTCATTGCTTAAAAACGAGAGTATTTGCTATAGCGACAGGTCCTTTAACAATGAGAACCATGTAGACCAGGGGTCGGCAATTAAGTTTGGCCTTGGGCCAAAATTTTTCTGAGCAACTGAATGGTGGGCCAAAACCTCACATCAATCAGAAACATGTTTTCTCTCTCCCTCTCTCTTGTTTTTTTTTTTTTTTTTTTAGCGTTTTCCCCTTATCTATAGGCTACTTTTATATCGTGTGAATACAAAAAGTAGTCTAATTTAAGAAAGTTTTAAATAAAGTAACTTTATTTCTCAGACTGTTAGTATGTTATTATTACTGCTTTAGCTCCACTGTGGCTGCGTTATGAAGCTGCTTATAATAGTAGCATGGTGATAATAAAGCTGTTGTCTTTAATCAGTCACTCACAGACTGTCTTTTAAGTCATTATAAATGTGCCATAGCCAACTATATTTTTTCCCCACGCACATTTATAAAAATGTGAGTAATTCCATTTTGAAAATAAGTACTTCTTTGAGTCCAGCTAAAGCATTTTTAATAAAGATTTTTTTTAAAAGATTTTCAGGATTGGGCTATGATTGTCAAGTGTTTTTACTGTGACATGGCTTGACACACTTGATAAAGGAAGGACTGAACCAGACTTCAGTTTTTCACTCAATCCCCTTTTTATTTTTCATCAGGAATCAAGCAGGAGAAAAACCTACAATCAATGTTAAATATTTCAGCAATATTTGAAACAAGCAGATGAACATTTAATTAAACATTTGCTTTACAAATTATTAAATATTGTTTAGTTTTGAACCATTTGTTTGAAAAAAAAATTTACTTTTTATTTTAGCCAGGATTTTACACTGATTTTAAACTTAAACCAACCTTATTTAAAGCTTTTAACAATAAACAATTTTTAACTAACATGAAATAATTTTTTTAAGTACCATGACATCAAGTTATTAAACCAGATTTAATGTAGGTTTTAATACTTCTATTTAATATAAACTATTTTTGTACATTGAATATTTTGAATTGCATTTAAATAAAGCAAAATTTGATATTTTAAAATAATATTTTTTTGTTTTTATTTTTTTTTTTAATTTGATTAACTCAGAAGCAACCCAACTATAACCTTCTAAAAAACACATCGAGATCACAAAACCCAATGCCAGAAATCCAACACAGAAGTTCTCTTTTCAGCAGAGAAACCAGAGAGATGGCTTCTTGCCTGTAGCCCCTTTTGGTTTGAAACGTCCTATTTCCATGCACCTCCAAACTTGTGTCCTCTGCTTCGCTCCTCACAAGCCAAATGACTGATACTCGGCATCTATTGTCTCTAGAACTCGGCACACGCCGCTGATTTCACAAACTCCTTTCACCTGCGCTGCAGGTGAGCGTGCAGCCGAGGAGCGCGCAGCAGCTGAGGAGCGTGCATCTACAGAGCACACCGTTGAGCAGCGCGCAGCCGAGTGCTGCATAGCGCGCCTGCGGAGCAGAGGGGCAGAAGGGCAGGGGAGCATAATGCTTGATTTTAGGTTTTCAATTTCATCTGATATTACTGGAGACGGGCCAGTTTTGGCCCGCGGGCCGTTAGTTGCCGACCGCTGAGTTTATGAGGTGTAGGCTATCGCCTATCACTTCACTAAATAGGCAGACCACATTATTTTTCCATTTGAGGTGATAATCGGGACCAAATGGTTATTGTTTGTATTGTATTGTATGCTACCTGCCCGAAAAAGCAGCCCAGGCTGCAGGTTAATCCAATTAAAAATCACCTTTTGAACCTGGATATTGAGATGAAAGCTGAATTTAGCCCTGTGAAACAAAATTCATATACATTAAGCTTCCTTAAATCATAAATTGAATAGATTTTGTAATTATGGCTGAGGTAAATTTTCACAGAACTTAACGAAAGGTGTTTGTTTACGTTCGTCATTATCCGATTCTGTGTGAAGAATCTATCTATCTAACCGAAGAATCGTTTATTAACAGTCTTAAGACGACCTTTAAGACGGTAAGCAACTGATATTCTTCTCTTCTGTCTCCCTCATTAATTAAATTGTAAAATATTACTCTTCCCTGCATTTTAAGTGACGTGTGCACAAGTGAGAAATACAGTCTATGGGGAAATACCATTGTGGACCATGCGGGGTAACTTCATATAGGGGAGTATAAACCAAAACCTCTGAGTAAAATATGAATGGAAAACAAACAAAAAAGCATACAAAACTTAACAAATTAAAGTTGCATGACCCCCTGAAGCCAAAATAAAACCATATGCCCCCCAGTGCTCCAAAAAGTTTGGGAGCCCCCTGTTTTGGACCAGCCCCATTTGCATATAAATATCGATCAGCCCCTTACGGCGTTTCTTTAACAGCTGGTATAGACTACCGTGGCCAGTGTGATCTCTGGAATAATTATGTTCCAACTTCATAGCTTCTACACAACATATTTTCTCAGTAGTTATCGTTGTCAGCTTAACCTTCATTTTTATATCCACTTTGGGGATGCGCGTGAGAAAGGACTCTTTTTCACGCAGATACCTGCTAGTTATAAATGAAGAGAGTGAGGATCAGAAGGTCACTGTAGAGTTGTTGTGTAATAATTGTCAATAGCCATCTAATTTTAAACTGTTCAAGTATCTGAAGCAACTACTATTACAAGTTGCACTCTCCAAAAAGTAGAACTTATCATGGGTTTTCTTTTCTATGGGTAATTTTTTTAATTTTATTTTTTCTCTCCTAGGAGCAACTGCTTAATCATCTTTTGGAAAGGCTTCGCTCTCGATTGGAGAATATTCTGGGACGCATGCCTCTGGACCTAGACTTCTTGGAGTTTACTTGCACACAAGAACTTGTGTTTTTGAATGCTTTGTCAGGTCAACTGACTGTTTGTCCAGCTATTTTAGACGAACTGACACAGCTTCACAGTCTCATCAATTTAGAAAAGGAGGAAAGAGAGCAACACACTGCAGTTGTGCAGTTTGAGGAAGGACCAGCTGGACGACAGCGGATGACCATATCCCCAGACTACCTTAGAAAACTCCTGGAACTTAATCTGTCTGTTCCATCCATTGCTAAACTCCTAGGGATGTCCAGGCGACGGTATACCGCCGCATGACTGAGTTTGATCTCTCTGTAAGAGCACTCTACAGCACCATGACTGATGACGAGTTAGATCAATGTGTGAGAGACATCCAGACCAGGCAGCCTAACTCTGGGTACCGTATGATGAAGGCCCTCCTCCAAGCCAGGGGATTTAGGGTGCAGTATAAACGTGTCCGAGCCTCCATGCACCGTGTTGACACCACTGGTGTCATCAACAGAATGTGCCATGTTGGATGTATTGCTCGACGGACCTACTCAGTTCCAGGACCCCAGTCTTTGATGCACATAGATACAAACCATAAATTGATTCGTAAATTCATAATAGGCAGTCTTTTTGACTAAATGTATGAATTACAAAGAGTGTTTTTAAAGCATGTAGTTGTTACCAGTAGGGCTGGGATGATACACTTTTCTCCTGATTCGATTTTTAGCAATTTAAGGTGTAGATTTGTTTTAAATTGTGATTCTACGATATTGCCAATTTTTGCAATCTTCAGTTAGCTTTTTTAACACCAGTGAAAAAGATGAACAATGATGATGCTTACAGACTATATCAGGAAAAATACAGTCTTTTTATCAGATTTATTCAGCAATATGTTTGTACTCTCTCTTCAAAAGCCTGGACTGCATTTAAAAGTGGCTTATTAACACAGACTAAAATAAAGCATTTGAATTTGTAAAAAAACAAACAAATTAATCAATTTAAAAATTGTAAAACAAAAAATCCTGATACTTATGTGAATTGATATTTTCTCCACCCCTAGTTACTAGTAAACACCATGACACATTTTATACTATCACCTTTATGTCACTCCATATGTACCATAACAGGTAACCTGTTAAAGTGATTGTCATGTTGTCTGTTTCATTATACAACTGTATGTTTAACACAGTAAGTTTTGCAGTAGTTTTAGTTGCTCACTGTTTCTTTTTCAGCTACAACATCGTTGTCTTTGGCATTGATGGTTTTTCCGTAAGGTTAGCACCATTTTTCCAGATGAAGTGCAAATATTTTCCTTATTTAAGCTTGAGTAGTTCATAGAGGTGTATTATTTTTGGTGGACAGATAATGTATCTTGGTGCAGCCAACAATAATCTTGCATCAACCACCCTGGCATTCTTCCAACAATCGGTTGAGAAATTTGGTTTTCCTCTCAGGTAAATGGATATAGGGTTAGAGTAAGGATTTTACACCACAACAGAACTACCATTGGTGGAAAGTTACATTTATTTAATCACAGTACTTAAACATACTTCAGAGTGATGTAAAGCTGTGTGTAAAAAAATTGGAAAATTAAAATCTAAATACATCTTACATTTGATATTTCACATGATTTTATATCTGGAAGACAAGTTTTGCTAGTGTGAATAATTGATTGGAGGTTTTTCTTTTGCTGTAACTACTTTAATCTGTTTACTCACTGGTGTAGGTGAACACTAGAATTTGGAGTAGCCTACTGAATGTATAGTATTAACCCTTGTGTGTGGGAGAATTGGATGGTAGGAAAAATACTGGGTCAGAGATAAGTACATTTCATACATTATTAATGTGGCTGTATAAAGCCTATATTACCCCTACTTCCCATCTTTTAGTACAAAAGATAGAAGAGATAGTGAATGTGGAGCTCGAATGACTTAACTTTTACACTTTTTTCAGAGTTCTGCCTTGACATGCTTGAGTCATTCTCATTGCACTGTTATGGGGTGCTGTTTGTAAAGAAGCTCTTGCAAATATAGCTAAAAACATGGACAAACAACTGGTGTGATTTTTTTTCTGGTGACCTGTTGCTACTTTTACAGCAATATTTGCCATCTAAGAAATATCTTAAATAGTTTAATGTAAATATTAAATGTCACACAAATATAAATGTTACATTTAAATATGAATAGATTTATTTGTATATTTATGAACTCTAAAAGTGTGTTGTGTTCCCTTTAGGGTACGTGCAGATCAGGGAGTCGAAAACGTGGATGTTGCTCGCATTATGTTCACAGTCCGTGGCACTGGAAGGAGCAGCTTTATATCTGGGAAGAGTGTTCATAACCAACGGTATGTTCAGTAATAGTGATACCAGATGCTAAGTTGCCACCTCTTTCATACTATGTTGTGTTAGTATGTTGGCAGACAACGACTTGCTGGGGAACTTTCATGTACAATTTTTTGTCTCATATGCATAGGGTGTATTGACATGCAGTATGTATGAAACAAGTTCTAAATCTTAAGTGGGTTATGCAAAAATACAAAATAAAGAAATTCATTGTTTGAAATATATTTATTTTAAGGTTTAATTTTTGTGCATCCATTTGGGATAAAAAATATTTTAAACAAATTAAACAGATAATTTGAAATGCTTTTTTAATTATTTTTTAAAAATGTATTTACATTTTCCAGAATTGAGCGGCTGTGGAGAGACCTGTGGACAGCTGTAACCTGCATCTACTATGATGTTCTCCACTATCTTGAAGAGGGCTTCCTCAGCATCGCCAATGAAGTGCACCTCTTCTGCTGCCACTTTGTGTTCCTCCCACGCCTGCAGGATGACCTCGATACTTTCCACAGTGGCTGGGACAACCATTCACTAAGAACAGAGGGCCACATGACTCCCAACCAGCTGTGGGAGCTTGGTCGCACACATAATCCAGTTCCGGGACCAGACAGCATAGAGGTTATGCATATATGTAATTAGAACAAATCATTTAATTAAACCTATTGAATCAGATCTGCTAAAAGCACAACATATTTTAAAGTGTGTCTACTGTTACTTTATACAATCTAAAATGCTTTCTATTTGTAGGGCATGGATATCCCCAACATTGACTGGGAAGACAGTGGACTTCCTTGTGATGATCACTTGAGTGTCATTGTTCCACACACTGCATGCCCACTGACTGACGAACAACTGACATCTTTGAGAGATGCAATTAACCCAAGAGCTGTATCCCAGTCTTTTGGCTGTGATGTTTACATAGCTGCTGTTCAATTTTGTGAGCAATTTCAAGATATCTAAATAAAATAATCAGGAAGACTTGTTTTGTGTTGAACCTTTAATGTACTGTCAGATCAATCTGAACAAGCTTGAAAACATATAGTTCTCTTTCTTTTATCTCAGACATGTAGATTCTTCACGTACCTTGACATGTTTCAGCGGAAACTTCTGCCTTCCTCAGAAATGTCACCAGATGATAGGTGTGACGTGTTAAATCCGCTGGTGTTACCCTCCTGTCAAATTTTCTGACAGGAGGGTCACGCCTCCGTAACACCAGCTGATTTAACACGTCACACCTATCATAATGAATGCCTAAGCTTGAAAACATTTAACTTCAGCCACTATGTCTGACAAGCATAAATTGAGGCCCAGATGTAGCTCACACAAGACCAAATCCGGTATGGCAAGTGCAAATACAGGCCAGGATGTCATTTTTGAAAGATGGGTAGTCCTTATAATGCCTTATAAAGGCTGTGGGGTATCTGCCCCCAATGATTTCCACAGAGAGACTCTGTGGTACGACCTCCCATCCGGTCCAGAATTTCACCAACTTGGTCAGTTCAGCTGGTGTTGCTACGGAGTAGATTCAAATGGGTGATGATTAGTCATTAGAATAAATAGGCAACTATTGCACAAACAGCTTAACTTAATAGAAGATTAGACAAACTTTTAAGACAAGTAAACTTACCATTGGTTATGAACTGTCGCAGATAGCCTGACATGCGGCACTTAGTTTCGATGGAACAGTCTTCATCATCACTGTCATCCTCACGAGGCCATGTGATTAAGCTGAAGAAGTACCTGCGTTGAAAAAAAAAATAGCATGACTAAGACAATCATTTTGATTCTTAAATCAATACTCATTACACTCCTTGGTCAAACATAACTGGTTGATACCAATGTCAATTGTAAGAAATGTATAGGAGGACATCAGTAACAGGAACAAGATAAAAAACGGATGGTAATAGATGCCTACAAGGTATAAAAAACATTTACTACAGCACTAAAAGATAATGTTAAAATAAATTTAACCTCAGCGCAGACATTTCCTGCCACATCTTTAGGAAAGAGCAGGGCCACTGTGTCAGGTCTTTGAGTCATCAGTGTCCACAATGGCGTCTCTTTAAGACCTCGTCTCAGCTGTTTTATTTGCCGTGTCACACGTCCTATTACCTGTTAAAAGTAAAAAGACAGTAAGAATAGAAACCATCAGGAAAAAGTGCAGCATTTTAATTTTGTCTGGCTTTTTCTTTTTTTAGAAACTGAGCAATGTTCATTTTTACCAAAAAACTCATAGGACTCAAAAACAAATGTACAGTCTGTTTGGATAGACATTTATCAAACTAAGTTTCACTCACAGCATGGATCAACAGCTTCTCAAAAAGCCACCTCCTGTTGTTCTCAGTTAGGGAAGGGAGGTCCCATGCAAAGGCCAAGTCCTGGACGCTTTGTTTATCTTTATCAGACAGTATGGATCCCCCTTCAAGCTTTAAGACAATAAGGTATGTAAAATCTCTCATCAAGGACAATGGATACTAGAGATGGCAGTTAGTGATGGCATGTTGTGGGCTGATAACAATACTCTGCTGATATTAGCACACACTCCTAATGGATACACAATAAAAGGGCTATATGGATTCATGTTGGTGTTGAATGTATATATTCGTATACATATGTGGTTTTGTTTTTTATATATGTTTATATATGTATCCATAAAATGAGTTTTATGCTCTACTGTAAAGTGCCTTGAGATAACACTTATGAATTGGCACTATACAAATAAAGACTGATCAATAAAAAGGTATCCACATTGTTCAACGTATTACTGAAAGACAGAAAACTTTTTTAATTAAACATACAAGCCTAATTGTTTCCCTGATGTCCAAGTCTGGACAGTCCTCCAATGTAACGGTGGCAGTGTCAGGACTCCCACCAAGCAGAACATGTACAAAAGCAGGGCTGAGTCCCTGCAGACATGGTCCTCCATGAAGAAAGGAGTGGCCTATTATTCTCCCCGCCATCATGAACATATCACTCGCCATTAGAAAGTGAGAAGCTGAGGGGACTAAATGCCCAGGCTCCCCTTCAAAAAGACGGGTAAGCTTTGTACCTGCTGTTAAGACATAAAAAACATTAATCAAGAACAATAAGAAGCAATAGGCCTTCTAGAGTACGAAGACATGCAGGTTAACATTTGTGTTTCCCCTGGGTGAGAATGAGAGTGATTCCTCAGAAAATGCATTTTATTTTGGTCATAGACTGACCTACATTAAGAGGAGCTCTTTGAAATTTGAGGATAAACCAACCCTATCAAAATGCCATAAGTATATAAATATGGTGACGTGTGTGTGTGTGTTTATATACTGTATATACACACACATATATATCTATATCTATATATAGATATAGATATATAAATATATAGATAGAGAGAGAGAAAGAGTGATATATATACACGCAGATATAGGTAGATAGACAGGGCTTAATATAAACAATATAGTTAGAACAATGCTAAAAAATACATACCAAAATTTATGCAAAACCCTGACTTCAGTTTTTCTATGCATGTTGAGAAAAAAAAAACGAGTCACGCCCTCTCCAATAGCAGTATCTCCTGTAAAACAATGTAATTTTTGGTCGCAAAAGCACAAGGTAAATACGTGAGTTAGATTTTGACAACTGGAACTTTTAACTGAAGCTACCTTCGAGTTTGCAATTGAGGGGTCGTCCCCATTCCACATTGGGCCGCTTGTAGAAGGAGATCAGTGCCATGTCCTGTTCTTCAAGGCTTTTTCTGATGTCCATGCTGAGAAGTAATGGACTCTCTGTTTCATGATTACGCAGAGAACGGCCAGCACACTGAGATATGGCCTTGCTGGGGTCAGTGATGGTTAACCAGTCTAATATGAAAACAAAAGAAATGTGGTTATTTCATTACCAATATTTGTTGTTGAGACAGCAAAAACAATTCAAAAGGACCTCTTTCACAATACATGTAATTTTGCCCACAGCCCAATTTTTTGTTTATTGTGTGGTATTTGTAGTACACCCAGAGACTCCCAAGAATATACCTTTAGAAAATCCAAAAGTCATCCAGGGCCTGTACTATGACCTATTTTATGATCATTACCATAGGTGTGAGCCAGGGTGCACACTTTACCCCAAAACTTACTCAAACACAAATAATAAATCATCAAATTGGGTCAAATCACCTTCACTGAAGTCTGGTGCATCTTTTGAAATCAAATGTAAAGCTAAGTATTACAATTGAAAGAAGTTATTGAATTTTAACTGGAAAAAAATAGTTTTTTTATGATTTTTTCAACAAATTCAATTCTTTAGAGATGTGTCTGACCAACTTACAGTTGCTGTACAACTAAAATACTTACAAATTATTTGGCCACATATATATTCTCAAAGTGGGAAAAAAATCATCAAATTCTGAGACCGGTAAAGTTGTTCAATTAACAGGTTGGGTTACTGTGGAAGAATCAGGATACTGTTCCATGCAGGGGTGTCAAAATGACCATGCTTACTAATCTTTCCCAAGCTACACTGTCAAGATATTTTCATACAATTGCAGATATTTTGAACACAATAGTTGTTCCCAAATACCTTGGCACAAATCATATTTCACGCCACGATGCCATAACTCACAACACTGTCTTTACTAAAGCTTTTTATGGTGACCAGGTCACTCTTATCTTAGATGGTACATATATCTACCTCAACAAATGCAGTGATCATCAGTTTCAAAGGGCATCTTACGGAGGACAGAAAAAACGAAATTACCTAAAATTCATGTCAGTTGTACTGCCTGATGGATATGTTTTAGACACTATTGGCCCCTACCATGGTAACGTAAATGATGCAACAATAACTCGGCTCATCATGGAAAAAATTGAAATATTGAAATCTTGGTTAGAAGCAAATGACAATATGATTGTAGATCGCGGTTTCAGGGATGCCTTAGATCTTCTTGCTAAGTTGGGGTATGATGCTAGAATGCCGTCATTTTTACCAACTGGTAAATCCCAATTGGATTCCTCAACAGCCAATAGTGATCGTTGCTGTACCAAAACAAGATGGATAGTAGAGTCCTACCACGGGCGTTTAAAGAAGTGGATGTTGTTTAAGGAACAACTTACCTCAAATTATTTCGTTGAGGTCATTGGCAAATTAGTGTGCATAGTAGCTGCATGTCTAAATGCCTTCAGAGGACCAATATATGTTTCAGATCCAGATCGAGAGGAACGAGATACTAAGATGGCTCAGCGTATGCTTTCACTTTTAAAAAGCCAATGTTTTGGCAAAAACGAGTTGCAGAAGACCCAAATATGTCACGTAGAGCTCGTAGTGAATGGCAGAAGCTTGAAGCATCTGATATCTCATTCCCTCATGTGGATCTGGAATACCTTGAGACCATAACATGCGGTACATACCAAATCAAACAGTCCCCTGGCTACATTGCTGAGCATCAAAAAAATGATGGTGACTATGAGATTTGGGTTTACCAGCATGATGCTGATCTCATTAGGGGACAGATTCATTCTCGTCACAGTTCTCAAATAAAATACAATGTTTGGATTCAATTTGACAAGAATGCATCAGATGATCCTGTGAAGGCATATTATTGTCTCTGTCCTGCTGGAAAGAGAACCTCTGGCATGTGTGCACATGTTGCATCTGTAATCTATTATTTGGGATATTATAAACATTTTCAAAATCAGAACCCCTCCAACCATACACAAGCAAATTCAAAGACTCCATTCTATGAAATAACCAGCCAATCATACATCTTATGGATTTCTCAGATCCCCTTTCCTCACTATAGTTCCAGTCTACAAATTAAAATTGTCCAAGCCGTTGCTATGCAAAAAGACACGAAGGCCATAAAACAGATTACATGTATATATAAGTACTAGAAACAGAAATTGACAGAAGTAATGTTTATGTATTGCTGTCATTGTAGATATATACAATCTGATTACAACAATCCAAAACTGCATTGGTTTTTACTTGTGTCAATGGCTCATTATTATCTCATCACAAAGGCATAATATACAGGCCCTTTGTGGCTGTTCAATATTAAAATGAATAACATTTCATGTGAAATGTTTGTTTTGAATCTAGCATTCAAATTCTAAAAGAAATCATACTTAAAGGATGAATTCTGAACAAATCTTTAAAGGTTCCCTGATATACAAGACATGGAACAGTATCCTGATTCTTCCACAGTAACCCAACCTGTTAATTGAACAACTTTACTGGTCTCAGAATTTGATGATTTTTTCCCACTTTGAGAATATATATGTGGCCAAATAATTTGTAAGTGTAGTTGTACAGCAACTGTAAGTTGGTCAGACACATCTCTAAAGAATTGAATTTGTTGAAAAAATCATAAAAAAAACTATTTTTTTTCCAGTTAAAATGCAATAACTTCTTTCAATTGTAATACTTAGCTTTACATTTGATTTCAAAAGATGCACCAGACTGCAGTGAAGGTGATTTGACCCAATTTGATGATTTATTATTTGTGTTTGAGTAAGTTTTGGGGTAAAGTGTGCACCCTGGCTCACACCTATGGCAATGATCATAAAATAGGTCATAGTACAGGCCCTGGATGACTTTTGGATTTTCTAAAGGTATATTCTTGGGAGTCTCTGGGTGTACTACAAATACCACACAATAAACAAAAAATTGGGCTGTGGGCAAAATTACATGTATTGTGAAAGAGGTCCTTTCAGATGTAACATTATATCTTCCTTAACTTTCCTATGCCACTGCTAAGCCTGAACAGCACCTACCATCTGTAATAGCTGTGGAACATCTGGATGGTCCAGGCATTGCTTCTTGGTCTTCCTCAATTATAACGCTGTCATGTGTCACCTCTTTCCCTGCCCTTCTACCCTCACAAAATGATTTTTGTTACAACTGCAGAATACGCAGGACAAAGACTGAAAAGACATTGAGAATAAAAAGTACATAGATACCTTTCCACACACGAGGAAGCATGTACCTCAATGATATCAGTAGGAATCTTCTTTGTGCAGACAGGACATTCCTGCACATCTGCTGATTGGAGGTTGAGAAGAGTGTTATTTTCAAAAAAAGAGTTTCTGTTTTTTAATACCAATACTCACAAAAGCTGAACATTAAGACTTCTTACACTGTCTCTCTTCGAGCTGACTGATGTCCCCATTGGCCAGGTTATCGTCACTGCAGAAATCCATGACTTCACAGGATTTGATGTGCTCTGTCAGGAGTGGAAGGGGAACTGCTAATCCACACCTCTGACATGTGGCTTTTGGCATGTTGCTGAATGCTACATCAGTTAGTGGCAGGGGGTTTGTGCTGAGTTCTTCTTGGATTGGGGCAATGTAAAGGTTTTTACACCCGCGACTTAAAGATTTCAGCATCACGCCAGTATAGCCTGTATCATTAGGAGTCACAAGATTGAGTTGTCGGCTTCCCCATCCACTTACAGATAACAGGAGTGGAAGATTACATTACAATCAAAAGTTATAAGATAATCCAAACATTAAGTCAAAGCAACTAAACATGTCATCGAACAGACCAGGCTGAAGAAGTAACCTAAAGCAAACCTGTTCTTTTTTTTTTTTTTTTCACTTCTGCCAAGGAGGTTATGCAATTATCGGCGGCTGTTTTAGACCCGATCCCAACTAAGTTGTTTAAGGAGGTCTTTCCTCTAGTTTGTCCATTGTTGCTGGAGACAGTAAATATATCTCTATCAACAGGCTACGTACCACAGTCTTTTAAAACAGCAGTAATCAAACCCATCCTTAAAAAACCTAACCTTGATTCAGGAACATTAGCTAACTATAGGCCTATTTCTAACCTTCCATTTGCCTCAAAGATCCTGGAGAAAGTGGTAGCTGATCAGCTAGGTGACTTCCTTCAAGACAATAGCCTGCTTGAGGACTTTCAGTCAGGATTTAGAGCTCATCACAGCACAGAGACTGCTCTAGTTAAAGTAACCAATGATCTACTTTCAGCTTCAGATGAAGGACTGCTCTCTGTTCTTGTTTTGTTAGATCTTAGTGCAGCTTTCGACACCATTGATCATGATGTTCTTATACAGAGATTGGAGATGTTACTTGGGATTACAGGGACTGCCTTAAACTGGTTTAAGTCCTACTTATCCAATAGATATCAGTTTGTACACGTGAACAACAAATCCTCTGTGTACACTAAAGTAAGTTACGGGTTCCTCAAGGTTCAGTGCTAGGTCCAATTCTCTTCTCTATATATATGCTTCCCCTTGGTAATATCATGAGGAAATACTCTGTTAATTTTTCACTGTTACGCTGATGACACACAGCTCTATGTATCATTAAAGCCAGGTGAGACAAACCACTTAGATAAACTAGATGCCTGTTTAAAGGACATCAGAACCTGGATCGCCAGAAATTTTCTTCTTCTTAACTCAGACAAGACAGAGGTTATTGTGCTGGGCCCTCGACACCTTAGAGAATCCTTTTCTAGTGATTTAACTGCCATAGATGGCATTAGCCTGGCACCAAGCACAACTGTTAGAAATCTAGGAGTGCTATTTGATCAGGATTTATCCTTTAACTCTCACATAAAGCAAATTTCAAAAACAGCCTTTTTTCATCTCACGCAACATCGCTAAAATCAGGCCTATCCTGTCCCAGAGCGATGCTGAAAAGCTAGTCCATGCTTTTGTTACCTCCAGACTGGACTATTGTAATTCTCTGCTTTCAGGCTGTCCCAGCAAGTCACTTAAGACGCTTCAGCTGGTCCAAAATGCTGCAGCACGTGTACTGACTAGAACTAGGAGAAGAGACCACATTACTCCTGTTTTAGCTTCTCTGCATTGGCTTCCCATTAAATATAGAATAGAATTCAAGATTCTTCTCCTCACCTATAAAGCTCTCAGTGGACAGGCACCAGTCTATCTTAAAGAGCTTGTAGTGCCGTACAACCCCTCTAGAACATTACGCTCCCAAGATGCTGGCCTACTTGTGGTGCCATCAATCTCCAAAAGTAGTATGGGAGGTAGAGCCTTCAGTTATCAGGCTCCTCTTCTCTGGAACAATTTACCAACCACAGTTCGGGAGTCTGACACTCTCTCTACCTTTAAGGTTAGACTTAAAACATTCCTCTTTGATAAAGCTTTCAGTTAGGGACCAGCTTATAGGTTATAAATAAATAAATAAATAAATTAGTTCATAAACTAGACTCATAGTTTAGATGTAATAGGCCTAGACTGCCGGGGAGGGTCTGGCACAATGGGCTCTATCACTCTCTCTCTCTCTCTCCACATCTGTTTTTTGCCCCTTTTGTTTGCTCCTGTACTCGTCTCTGGCTCTTCTCTTGTAGGTGGCCTGGGATCCTTGGTGGAGAACTGCCTGCTGCTGTGGAGTCATGAAGCCTCAAAACTACAGCTATAAACATGACACACATAGTTGGCCATTTTATTAGGAACACTCCATTCTCATTATCATTATAGCTGTTCATGTAGTTATTAGCATGATCTCCATATCCATGATCGTTACACCTACAGTATCTATTTCTTATTACCACATAGTCATGAAGTCCCTCTTGAAAATGGGATGTCACATCTCAAGAGGCCTTTAACACATTTATATAGCGGAGACAAATATGGTTGGGATGCACTTGTGGTCTGGGCACCCATGAGTTAAATCACTACCATAAGTTCTTATTTTCAGTTTGAATATCTAAGATTATACTTCTAGAAAATGATCACCACAACCATTCAGACATGAGGACCCTCCAGAAATGAGATGTAGCATCTCAAGAGGCTACCCTCTAATAAATCAGACGACAGGCCGATGATACATGGACCTGTCCCTAACTTTAGTTCTTACTTCATCCACTTGTCTCCTCTTACTTCCCTTCCTTTGCCCTCACACCCATCACAGCATCGTGTGGATTTGCTGTTCATCATGAGACTGGGATCCACATTCAAGATTTCCTGCTGCTTAACAGAAGGTTTTTTCTTGCCGCCATGATGGAGGGATCCATGATTGGCTATATGGATTCATGTTGGGTGTTGGATGTATATATTTGTATATATATGTATATGTGTATTCTATATGTATATATGTATCTATGCATATATGTGTATCCATAAAATGAAGAGCTTTATGCTCTATTGTAAAGTGTCTTGAGATAACACTTGTTATGAATTGGCGCTATACAAATAAAGATTGATTGATTGATTGATTGATTGATTGTTTGTTTGTTTCTCTCTTCGCAACATAACTAAAAAAAAAAAAAATGAATGGATTTCAATGAAATTTTCAGGAAATGTCAGGATTGGGACAAAAAACAAATGATTACATTTTGGGAGTGATCTGGATCACCGTCTAGATCCAGCATAGGGCTGTAATCAACCAAAGAAATTGTCGACCAAAAATTGACCAATTGACCCCCCCTCCTCTTCACCCCTGTGTGTGCCTCTCCTTTTTTTCTCTCAACACAAGACTCTCTGCTGTCCAGTCTTCATCAATGAAATGGGCAGTCACTTTCATATAGGACTCCATTTGAAGAGACGTACACATCTGTTATCTTTATCTATTAACTCGGAAACTTTCTCTTTTTACTCCCTCGTATTTTGCCGTGAGGGCGTGCGTAATTGTCTGGCGCGCTGGCACTGAATATCCAGGTTTCAATGTTTTTCTTGGCCTTCCACGACACCAATGGGCCTCACACCCTCAGAAATAAATTGTCAATTCATTCTGTGATGTCATTTTTGCATTTGGGTGTTTATATGAGGCATAAAATCCAGCGCAGACTGGGTGAGGGATGCCGCCGCTGCAGCGCGGGCAGCGGGCAGAGCGCATGCAGTTAAAAAACAAATACACAATTATTAGACTAGAATATTGAAATGCTCTTAAACAAAAATATTGAAATGAACGATAAATACATTGAAATGGTGTTCTGAGACATGATGGGGGTGCTCGGAAAATACCCCCATTTCACTTGATACGTTTCTCCTGACAAAATGAACTGCAGGGGAAAAAAAAAAAATGACACATTTGGTCGACCAATCAGAATTTTGGTCAACCGAGCACGCATCGACCAGTTAGTCGACCAGTCGACTTGGACTTTACAGCCCTAATCCAGCATGATTAAAAATGGGATTTTTGTGAATAACTACTGAACTAAATTAGATATCATTATGAATCCAATTGCTAATGGTATGTTTTCATGGTCAATGATTTTAAATATTTAGATGTAATAAAGGTAGGACTAATATTTATGGTGAAAATCACAATCTAAGTGAGGACTGTGGTGCTGGCAGAGGTCTGCGCTCTCAGACCTCAGCTCAGATATGCTTAATATTAAACATGCAGAGTTTGTCCTTTGACGAAATCAAAAGACAAATTCAACATTCCACAATCTCACTTTTTTAAATACCTGCAGGTGCGAAGTTTTATTCTCTCTAAGTTAAATTATTTATCTGATTGCCCCCCTTTGACAGTGTTAGAACGATTTGCAACCCAACACCAACAAAGCAAAGGGCAGATCTCTATACAGTATACTTTCTTGTCATTCCAAAGAGTCATCTGACTCAGTAAGGAGGTCATGGGGCGAGGACTTAAATGAATGTGTGCTGGATGACGAATGGAGTCAAATATGCTCAAAGGCCCAGAGCCTTTCAATTAACTCTAGACTTAAGCTGATACAATACAACTGGATAATGCGGACCTACATTACTCCAGTAAAACTGAATAAACTTAATCCAGAGATCCCTGACACTTGTGTAAAATGTCAGACTCATAAAGGCACCCTCTTCCATTGTTTCTGGGAATGCGAGAAAATACAACAATTTTGGAAAGAAATAGTACATTTAATCTCCCAAATAATTTCCATACCACTTCCCTTTTCTCCCAAATTCTGTATTTTAGGTCTTTACCCTGAAAATCTCCCCCTAAAATCGCATGAGATCAAATTGATAAATCTCTGTCTTGTCCACTCAAAACGCCTCATTGCCATGTACTGGAAGAATATATCATGTCCCACTTTTAGTCATTGGCTTAAAGATTTATCCTCATGTCTGGCACTAGAAAAGCTGACTTATAGTCTTAAATATAAGCTTGGTGAGTTTTACGATATCTGGGGCCTTTTCTTAACTTTTCTTGAAAACATAAATAATGAAAATACTGATCTGCAGCATACCCTTGAGCCTGTCATTACCTCCTAACATATCTTGAATGGGTACTCAATGTTAACTTGAATGACTTAGCACCTTTTTATGCCATAAATCTATCTTATATTGGCTGTACTGCAATAATATCTGTATGACATGCTCTACACTGGCTATATAACTCCTTAAATTATATCGCTCTGATGTCTGTGTACACTTAAAGCACATTGCACTGTGTATCTAATTTTACAATACTTTGTATTTTTTTTTAATTCTTATTTTCATTTATCTATGTACTTACCTTATCTTTTCTGTAAACCCTGATAGATGAGAAGTGGGGTAGGTGGGTTGGGACCGGGGTTATATTAGTTCACATTATATGTTTATGTTCTTTTTGTGTTTGTGCACTCTATTGCAAAAACTTAAATAAATATATGTTTATAAAAAACATGCAGAGTTCAAAGTATAGAGGTTACTGTGAAGAATTCATTTTAAGTATTTTGTTTTATGACAAAGTAACAGTATCACACAAACTATTGTTGGCCTACCTGAAGGTTTGTAGAGCAGCCACCCACCAGTAACTGACCCCAATTTTGGGAATAAAACTTTGAGGGCATCACATAACTGTAAGCAAAAAATGTATACACATATAACCTTCCCCAAAAATAGTGTAAAAACTTGAAATCATAAAGAGCATCAATAACACTGCATGAAACTCTAGCAAATCCATGTAACTTCAAAACCTACAATACTAAGTTAACAAATGCATGTTTTTACCTCCTCATGTGTTGTGCTTTCATCTAGATGAGCAGTCCTACGGCCTAGTCCTGCATGCATATGGACCATTTGCTCCTGCTCTTTTGGAGTTTTTTCGCATCGCTTTGGCAACAAATAGAAAGCCACATCCAGTGGCCTAGGCCTCCTGGCAGGAATAGGACTTGCTGTGGGAAATCGCCTTTTTCCTCTGCCCCTGGTGAAAATACCTGGAAAGGACCTACAGAAAACAAAAATAAATAAAACACAAACTACTACTATATGTGACATTATTAGAAGATTATGTATTATCAAGTCCTGCTATAACTTAGCTCATTTCATAATTAATTTAATAATAGCCGTAAGTGAGAGGTTTATGTTTTTAACAAACTTTTCTTCACCTGGTCATTTCCATTTGAACTGATTCTGTTCGTCTCTGTTCTCTGCAGGATTGTATCCAAGAAAATCTATTAATAATCAAAACATCTAAAATGTATGAGTAATATAAGTCATATGTACATAAAGTAGATTCCAATACTAAACCTCATTTGTTGATTTGTGACTCCAACACTTGCTGCACCCTGTTGACCTGATGAGTTGAGTAATTGTAAAAGCCGGTTGGCTGATTGTAAAATATTATCAGCATGACTGCCTTACAACAATGCAGAAAAAGCAAGAAGAGCATTAAAAATTGGCAGTACAAGAACATGAATACATTTTAAAAAGTTGCTTATTACTGCACTTTAATTATGAAGACCATACTGTGGTTTCCAAAGAGTGAACACTTAAAGCATGCGTCCTACATTATACAACAATTTGAAACAAGGTATAAAACAATATTATGTATCTCTTTGGGAAAAGACACCAATTAAGGGTTATTAAACATGCCTAACTATGCCCAAAATAATCTACATTCAACTCTCAGCAGAACAAACATAAAATGGTATGATATTTCAGTAAACAACACTTCTGTGTCAGATAAACAACACAATAAATGTGTCCCGTTAAGTGAGAACGAACTCGAATCTAGGAGGCTCAGGAGGCTCTAACACACATCGGGTCTACGACATGGATATATTATAGGAACTGGATAGTGTGGCTCCGCCTTCTACCATGTAACGGATTTGAAGCATGGATGTATTATTTTAACATCCGTGATTTGAAGCCAGAATATCCCTCGTCAGGGCGCTGCCATTGTGCAGCCAGTAGAGAATCTGGACCATATTTCGACGCAGCTGTCGTAAACTGTCGCAAAACTCTGCAGCATACGCCGTACACAATCATTGTGAAACTGCCGTAAACCGTGGTTATTTTTAAACTCTAATAACTGATGAAAAAGAAACTTTAAAAAAAAAAGAGGACTTGGAAAAAACGCAGCCCAATAATACTTTGATATCACCACAGCATACGGATGGGAGAAATATTTCTACGAGGTGTATTCATTTTTTTAAGTTTCACTTCGGCCCGTCCAGATGAATGGGGGAGACGGAGATTTGACCTATACTGCAGCCAGTCACCAGGGGGAGCAGTTTTCGTGGCGGCTTCAATTTTAGCCTAGCATCATGGCGTCCATGTTTTTTACAGTCTATGGTTTACAAGGTGAGCTACCGCAGCGGCCCCACACCACGGCAAAGAAGTTTTATCAGGCCGAGATGCTATTACTTGCCAGATAACCCACCGATTGTTTATAACAATTAGAAAACAACAGCGTTGTCCCTCAAATCAGAAACTTTCATCCGTGTTGTCCCAAAACACAATGTAGCGTTAGCAAGCTGCTGATGCAGTTTTGACGAACACCACGTAATACAAGTTTAGTATTTGCTATCGTTCAAAACAGACGGTTAGCGTGCAGCATGTCAAGTAATAGGTATAAAGCAATTTTCAAAACACAAATGACAAATAGCATAAACAGGCTTACCAAAGCCGCATCATTGGCGCTGGTCGACATAGTTCACTCGAAACTGTCATGGTGTCAAATGACCAGTGGAGCGTAACCTGATTGGCTGAGCGTTGTACGACTTGACCAGGGATCGATTGCTTCTCCTTGGTTACCCGGATGTTGAGACTGGATTTTTTTTGAAAATGAATTTCCTGACACTGAATTTTCTGGCACAGAATTTCTCGAGACATAGATATTGTTTTATGTTGAATTCTTTTTAACACTGATTTTTTTTCTACTGAATTTTTTGAGATGTTGATTTTTTTTACACTGAATTTATTTCAACATGGACAAATATAAAAGGGGGAGAATAACCAATCAGTGCTTGAAATTCGATGTTTTTTAAAATTCAAAGTCCAATTTCGATGCTGAAAAAATTCAGTGTAAGAAATTCATGTTCAAACCCTGATGGCACAGTTATCCTTCCATAGATACATACATTCAGCTGCATTTCCATTGTTACCCTTTGCTAGAAATGCAAGGAGATATAGGGACTACCTGCAATAAAAGTCTGACATAAAAGTAAGGCCGTTACATGATATACGTTTGTACTTTATGATAGAAATATGTAAGGTAAATGTGTAAGAAATGTAGCCTGACTGATTACAGCCTCCTTAGAGGCAATTTTAATTAATCAATCAATCATTGATGACTTTTTTGCATTTACAAAAGCTTTAGACCAATGTGATTATGATCATTTGATCGTAACAGGAATTCCATACTGACTTATACAGGCCAATGTAATTTTTCAAACCTACAATGATAAAAGAACTGCACTCCTCTCCGAAAGTATTGGAACAGTGAGGGAAATTCCTTTATTTTTGCTGTAGACTGAAAACATTTGGGTTTGAAATCAAAAGAATATGAGACAAGAGATCAACAGACTTAAACCCTATAGAGCACGCATTTTACCGGTTTAACCCTTGTGGGTAATCAGGGTCAATATGTCCTTACAGACAATTTTTTGCTCAAATTTTTTCCATAATTTTGGCAGTGTTAAATAGTATTGAATGCATAGACCGCGGAGCGTGTTTGAACAAGGGGGGGCCACAATCGCAAGGGGGGGGTCACCGAAATTTTCGGTCAGACATGGTGCGTAGCCGAGGCTATAGACTACACTATACACGGACACACACGTAATGCCATCATCTACCAGGCTATTGTTAGCTGTGGGTATAACGGTAGTAACATCACTGTTGACGTCAGGGGTTTGACCCGGAAGGGCAAACGGTTTTTGACCGCTGTGGCGCTGAATGCCGGTGTTCTTTGCTGTTCGGTTACTAATGACATGAACTTAAGGATGTTAATAGAGTCTACGAAAATAAATGTTCATTTTGTAGAATCAGAGGAACAGTGTCTGGACTCTTGTTGATTTGCAATAGCACGCGGTTGCAGTTGGAAACAGTACAGCAACGTGTCAACCAGGTCACTCTGGGTCAAGCGGCTTGGTAGGCTAAATAGGCTATAAACTTAGATCCTACACTACCAATTGAGGGCCGCGGTCACATCAGCCATCTCTCGATTTCGCGTGGCTAAGCCAGCCGATCCAAAATTTTGAGTGCGCTCTTCTTCCAGACTTTATGGCAAGGGCACAGAAACAAGTGGGAAAGACGGCGCCAACATACGAGAGCGTGTATTAACGTCGTTTTTTTCAAAATAAAAGTAGTTGTGAAATACAAAACAATGTTATTCGAAAAGATATGAGAACTACATTTAAAGATAATGTTCAGATTTATAGTAAAGAATACATTGAAATCATTGAACATTATAAAAAAATGTATCCAAATGCAATACAAAGTGGTGTGTCATACAGGAGGCTTACATCTACTGTCCTACTCTGATTCTGAGCCAAAAGGTCAAACGACCTGGGACTTATTGAGCTATAATGCTCATATTTTCATTAAAAGACACGTTAAAAATTCATACAAAATATTAAATGTGTCCAAATGCAATAAAAAGTGGCGTGTGTCATAGAGCAGACTTAGATCTACCAGTTTGTGTTGATTCTGAGCCAATAGGTCACATGACCTGGTAGTTATTGAGCTATAATGCTCATATTTTCATTAAAAGATACATTAAAAATTATTTTAAAAATGTGTCCAAATGCGATTAAAAGTGGTGTGTGTCATAGAGGAGGCTTAGTTCTACCATTCTGTGTTGACTTTTTGCCACAAAGTCACATGACCTGGCAGTTATTGAGCTATAATGCACATATTTACGTCATAAGATACATTAAAATTATTTAAAAAATAGCCGAATGCAATAAAAAGTGGCATGTCTCATAGAGCAGACTTAGTTCTACCATTCTGTGTTGATTTTGAGCCACTAGGTCACATGACCTGGGACTTATTTAGCTATAATGCTCATATTTTCATTATGAAATACATTAAAAATTATTTTTTAAAAAGGGTCCAAATATCATCAATAGTGGTGTGTCTAATAGAGCAGGTTTAGGTCTACCATTCAATGTTGATTTTGAACCACTAGTTCACATGACCTGGTAGTTATTGAGCTTTAATGTATAATGCTCATATTTACGTTATGAGATACATTAAAAATTATTTTAAAAAAAAATGTTCAAATGCGTTTAAAAGTGGTGTGTGTCATAGAGCAGGCTTAGTTCTACCATTCTGTGTTGATTTTTAGCCACAATTTACATGACCTGGCAGTTATTGTGCTATAATACACATATTAACATTATGAGATATATCAAAAATTATGAAAAAAATATCCAAATGCAATAAATAGTGGTGTGTCTCATAGAACAGGCTTAGATCTATCATTCTGTGTTGATTTTGAGCCAACAGGTCAAATGACTTGGGACTATTTGAGCTACAATGTTCATATTTACGTTATAAGATACTGTATCTTATAATGTAATTATGAGCGTTATAGCTTATAAAAAATTACAACACAGAATGGTAGAACTAAGCCTGCTCTATGACACACACTTTTTATTGCATTTGGACACATTTCATATTTTGTATGAATTTTTAATGTATCTTTTAATGAAAATATGAGCATTATAGCTCAATAACTACCAGGTCATGTGACCTATTGGCTCAGAATCAACACAAACTGGTAGATCTAAGTCTGCTCTATGACACACGCCACTTTTTATTGCATTTGGACACATTTAATATTTTGTATAAATTTTTAATGTGTCTTTTAATGAAAATATGAGCATTATAGCTCAATAAGTCCCAGGTCGTTTGACCTTTTGGCTCAGAATCAGAGTAGGACAGTAGATGTAAGCCTCCTCTATGACACACCACTTTGTATTGCATTTGGATACATTTTTTAAATGAATTTTAATGAATTTCAATGTATTCTTTACTATAAATCTGAACATTATCTTTAAATGTAGTTCTCATATCTTTTCGAATAACATTGTTTTGTATTTCACAACTACTTTTATTTTGAAAACCGGAAGTTAATACACGCTCGTATATGTTGGCGCCGCTTTTCCCACTTGTTTCTGTGCACTTGCCATAAAGTCTGGAAGAAGAGCGACTCAAAATTTTGGATTGGCTGGCTTAGCCACGCCAAATCGAGAGACGTTGACGTGACCGCAGTCTTTGAGGTTAGCCGAGGACATCAATGTCCTCTCCCAAAGCTGCGATACAAACGTAACAGAATAACATTTTTTACTTTTTTTCCTCAAATCATTCAGTCAACTTCAGTTCTAATGAAAAAAACAAATATGTTATTATTTATTTTATTTTAACCCTTTAAATGCCAACTTGGATACATGATGTATGAAATTTAATGAAAAAAAAAACACAAAAAGTGAGTTATTATCAATATTATCAATGCTGAAGGGCTGAGGATTTTTTTCATAGATCCGGCCTAAATATACTTAAGATGAATAACAAAATTGATTTTCATGCATTGATAATTTTCTTGCAGTGCCCCATTCATAATTTACTACCCATTAGTAGTAGTCATTAATGTCCTCACCCAAAGCTGCTATAAAACATAACAGATTAGTATTTTTTTTACTTTTTTTCTCAAATCATTTCTTCAACTTCAGTTCTAATCAAAATACCAAATATTTGATTATTTTATTTTAACCCTGTAAATGCTAATTGAAATACATTATGGATAAATAATGGATAAAACAATGGCCATTCTTTGTGATAAAAACAACAGTGAAAATACTCTAGCATTGCTGTTGTCCACTTTCCCGAAATCAATTTTAAAATCATCATTGTATTTATCAATTTGAGCATTTTTCCTCCTTGTTTCAACTTTTTTTGTGAACAACAATCAACACACAGAATCAGCTGGATATAGAAGACACAGACAGTAAGAAGAAGGGATGGAGAATTTTTTCTTTCCCTCTCTTTAAAAAAAAAAACCTTTTCCCTTATCTATAGGCTACTTTTATATTGTGAATACAAATTGTAAGCTAATTTAAGAAAGTAATTTATTTTAAATAAAGTAACTTTATTTCTTAGACTATTAGTGTGTTATTACTGCTTTAGCTCCACTGTGGCTGCGTTATAAAACTGCTTATAATAGTAACTTGTTGATAATAAAGCTGCTGTGTCTAATCAGCAACTTGACTGTCTTTTAAGTCATCATAAATGTGCCATAGCCAACTGTATTTTCCCCCCACATTTAATAAACATGTCAGTAATTTCCATTTTGAAAATAACCACTTCTTTGAGCCCAATTGTAATAAAGACTTTAAAAAAAAAAGTTTTTTCAGGACTGGGCTATGGTTTTCGTTTTTGTGATAGCAGCTAAATAATTTTACATTTTTTTTTATTAGTCCTGCCCTTTTAAATCAGATTTTCAATTTCACCTAGCGGGTCAGATATTATTGGAGACGGGCCAGTTTTGGCCCGTGGGCCGTTGGATGCCGACCGCTGCTCTAAAATGAATCAAAGTGTGGGCCCTGCCCTGCACCTCACAGAGCTCACTGTGAAGTCAACACAAACAGTTAGTGAGTTTACTCAGTTACAGGCTGCTGTCCTGTCAGAACCAAAGTTATATCTCTAAGTCTTTGATAGACTGATCATTTCAGTCCCCTGGTGAGCAACAAGTGAGATAAAGAGGTGATTTTCTGCAGATGAGAGGTCATTGACCTTTTTTAGTCTGAGAGCATTGTCACGGTTTACGAGTTGAAATCAACTTTTTCTGGTTACAGGCTCAAAATGGTCTCATCTGCAGAAAATCACCTCTTTATCTCACTTGTTGCTCATCAGGGGACTGAAATGATCAGTCTATCAAAGACTTAGAGATATAACTTTGGTTCTGACAGGACAGCAGCCTGTAACTGAGTAAACTCACTAACTGTTTGTGTTGACTTCACAGTGAGCTCTGCGAGGTGCAGGGCAGGGCCCACACTTTGATTCACTTTAGAGAGTGCATGTATGTTTGAGTGTGAAAGTATGGTAAAGACATGTTATCAGACATTAAAAGTTCTACAGTAAGGTCAAGTAAAGGTCAGTCTCTCCACCCCAGACACACACACAGACACAGACGATGCATAGAGCTACAACAGAAAAAATGTACTTCAGTGTTGAACTCTCCAACCCTTCTTCTTACTGTCTGTGTCTTCTATGTCCAGCTGATTCTGAGTGTTGATTGTTGTTTACAAAATAGTTGAAACATGGAGGATAAATGCTCAAATTGATAAATACAATGATGATTTTAAAATTGTTTTAGGGAAAGTGGACAACAGCAATGAAAGAGTATTTTCATTGTTGTTTTTATCACAAAGAATGACCATTGTTTTATCCATTATTTATCCATAATGTATTTCAATTGACATTTAAAGGGTAAAAATAAAATAAATAATTAAATATTTGGTATTTTGATTAGAACTGAAGTTGAAGAAATGATTTGAGAAAAATGTTAAAAAAAAACAAAAACTAATCTGTTATGTTTTATAGCAGCTTTGGGTGAGGACATTAATGACTACTACTAATGGGTAGTAAATTATGAATGGGGCACTGCAAAAAAATTAACAATTCTTGAAAATCAATTTTGCTATTCATCTTAAGTGTATTTAAGCCGGATCTTTGAAAAAAACCCTCAACCCTTCAACATTGATAATATTGATAACTCACTTTTGTGTGTGTTTTTTTCATTAATATTCTTACATCACGTATCCAGGTTGGGTTAAAATAAAATAAATAATTACATATTTGTTTTTTTCATTAGAACTGAAGTTGACTGAATGATTTGAGGAAAAAAAAGTTTAAAAAAATATATTTATCTGTTATGTTTTTATAGCAGCTTTGGGAGAGGACATTAATCTAACCTCAAATGGTTGTAAGCAACCCACAAGGGTTAAGAGGGGACTGAAGGGAGTAGCACCCCAAAACAAACGAGCTTGGAAAAGTATCACAAAAGAAGAATGCAAAAGTTTTGTGATGTCAATGGGTCACAGGCTCCATGCATTTATTACATGCAAAGAATTTGCAACTAAATACTGAGTCTTATTCAATTTAATTTATTTTAAGTCTATCCAGTACTTTTGCCTGCCTAAACAATTGGTGGTCCATTACCAGTAATGATATCACATAAGTTGTGAAGCAGATTCAGGTGTTAATACCTGGAAATAAAAGCTGAAATGCTGATCTTGTGTCTCGTATTCTTCGTTTGATGTCAAACCCAAATGTTTTCGGTCTACAGCAAAAATAAAAGGAATTTGCTTCACAATTATCTCCTCAAAATCACATCTACTTCTTTTCACTCCTGAAAAATTCCAGAATCTATGTATAAGCAAATGTTTCATTTCAGAAAAATGCGGCCAGTGTTTGGGGGCTTAACGTTTCTACTAGGGATGCAAATTATCGAGTAATTCATTCATCGATAGTTGTTTTATCTTATCGATCGATGATCGATTAATTGATAAGCGGCAATTTTTCTGTGAAGCTGAATTCCCCTCTGAATCAAAAGGTTCCTTTCTATGAAAATGCTATCTTTCTTATGAAAGACAAAATGTGCATACAGATTGTATTACGTCTGCCTAATTGCTGTCTTTGCTTCTCTGATTATTTAGGTCCACCAATCAGGTATGATATACCTTCATTTTGGGGGGGAAGTCTTCTATTACAGGAGCATTTATCCATCCTCCTGCTTATAATATCTACTTCCTGTGGGGTATAGTGACAAAGTCTGTTCTGTACTTTTCAATCTGATTCATTGCACATCTGTCCTCTTTCTCTATAGTCTATTCTGATTGAAAATGGATTGCAAAGTAATAATGAAGTCTTTCTGCACATGCCCTCTAGTTACAACATTTCCTGCTATCTTCATGCTCCACTTCTCATCTTCCTCCTAAACTAATCACATTCTGTCATCCTGCTGACTTTACTGAGGGTCAGTAAATAGTCCGGGCGCTTCCCCGGAACTTCTCTAGTCTTGCTCTGCTCTGGGCCGCTCTGTCGCGGGTCACACTTGTCCATTCACACCCTCTTCTCTTGCATTTACACCCTTCTGGCTTAGAGTCTGTAGTCATCAATCAGCATCAATGGACTCGCTGCGCTCCTTATTCCCATTGCAGGGGCTGGCTGGTCCAGCTACACCAATGATGCTCTGTCAGAGAGTAAGTTTAAGACTGCAGGGCAGCATGGTCAGGTCAGTCAGCTTGGATCTCATGGCTCAGTAAGATAGTCAGGTGGATCTCACGGCGGGTCATTGGACCCAGACATGGTGAGTCTCATGATCTAGGGTTTCAGAGGGAGAACTACTCTATCAGATTTGATTAACTAAATTATAGAAGCATTTCGTGCACTCTATCGCTACTATGCTTTAGGGCTGGACAATTAATCACTTTGAACGTGATTTCAATTGCCATCTGACAATCATGAAAACATTATAATCAAAGAAAACGATTAATATGCCTCACAGTGTGGAGTGCATTGTACCTGCACTTCTATGTTTAACGTGCAGCCACAGCGTGTGTGTGACTTATGCGGATCAATAATACTATATGTGCCACTCGGTTCTTTAAAGTTTTAAATCAGTACTGAAGATTTCAATTAAATGAATAATCGTGTATATTAATTGTGATTCAATATCACTTAAAATAATCGGGACTCTTTTTACCATAATCGTCCAGCCCTACTATGCTCCGGCATTTCCATTTCATTACGTCTGTGCTACGTTAGCACCTGCACTGGCCAAAACATGATTACTCAAGCATTCTGCACAGTCTCTCAATGCATCCATTTTAACAAACGTGTGATCTTAAGCTTCAGCTAAACCCAAGCGGGCTAAATGCTACACGTGCTGCTTCAGCACTAAGGTGGTCATCATCACCTGCTCTAATGCTGTACATCTGTATTCTTTCTGGGAACAGGGTTAATTTCAGCTCTGGGCCAAATAGTTTGAATACCAACAGTCAAATTCTTAACTAAGGTGCTTGTTCAGTTCAGGTCCTTTCCGAATTCTTTAAAAGTTATTCTAGTTATCAAGTCTTCAAACTGATCTCCAATTCCTGCCGCGTAAATCTGGTTATGTGCAATTTGTTTCGTTTGTCAATATCATGACAGATAACTGGTGTTTCTTTAGGGTCAGCTTTCCTAATGCTATTCGTCATGTGAAACAAGTTATCATGTCGGACCCCACGTCAGGGTATAAGTCCAGATTCTGGGGTTTCATGGCTGAGGGTCAGTCATTCAGGTTCATGTGTCAGGTCAGTTTTAGAACTCAGTCTCTTACCTGCAGGGTTCACATGAAGGATGTCACTTATGCCATAGTTCTTAGGACAGATATGTTGGGTTAAAAGAAATCATCTCTGCATCTTATAGAATACATATTAACTTTGTTTGTGTCTAATGCAGTTTTTCTTGGAATCCTCTCATGCCAAGGTAAAGCTCTCATTTCTTAGAAGTCTGCATCATCTGCAAAGGTAAGGTTTCATCTTGACCATCTATCGTCTCATTATGTTTGGGGGGGTATCCTATCTCTAATTCGCCCTCAGTACCCCTGAAGTACACCAAGACAGCACAATGGAGTCTGAGCGCCAAAAGAGATACAACCAGAGACTTTGCATATTTTCATTCATATCTACCTGTTCAATAAATACTTTCAATACATTCAATTTTGGTCTATCCTGATTGAAATGAAGCTTAGTGAAAGTTCAGTCAGGAAGACCTGTATGTTCATTCAATCTCCTGTCATGCTTCAATCTGCCTACCTGCTCAGGTGATCCAAATCTCAGCTGATGAGGGGTGTGCTCTCACTCAACCACTGAGCCAACCAGATCCTGCCACACACAACTGCTTGGCCAATCATTCTTAAGCAGCCTTATTTTAAACCATGTCTTCGCTCCTTCACAGTCAGTGCGGTGGCGCTGATGATCTCGGCAACCCTCCTCCACCCCAGGCACCTCCATTCATCTCACCAGTGTCCAGGTCCAACTCCTCAGAATAGTGGCTCTTTCACCTCAGCAGCAACCGAGATCGCATCAGGGTCCAAGCAGCAGAAGTCTACAACTCATCCTTTATCCTCACCACCACCACCACCAGTGTCTAGACTCCGGGGGGTATCCTATCTCTAATTCACCCTCAGTACCCCTGAAGTACACCAAGACAGCACAATGGAGTCTAAGCGCCAAAAGAGATACAACCAGAGACTTTGCATATTTTCATTCATATCTACCTGTTCAATAAATACTTTCAATACATTCAATTTTGGTCTATCCTGATTGAACTATCACCCAACACCACTTGGAATTGCCAGTTGAGTATAAACAAACCTGCAGACAGGTAGGATAAGGATAAGGTAGGACTTAAAAGGAACAATGACATGATTATAGTCACTGTTTAATATCACAATAGAAAAAAACACAGCAAAAAATATAGCATTTATTTTTATGTCCCCCCCCCCCCCAGGAATTGATGTCTTAAATTTTACTGTTTATTGTCCCCCCCAACGATGAAAAGGGATTTCGCCCCTGCCTAAGACTACCCACATCACTGATCAGATAAAATGACAGTATTATGATCAGACAAACAAAGTCAGTCCTGCCAGGGCTCGCACCTGGATCTTCCACCCAAAGGATGGCTGTGTTACTTCCCACCACAAGAGTTGTGTTTTGTTGTCTTTTTCTTTTTTTTTTAAAGTAGCATACAACAAGGTGTTAAATTTTGTGAATGGAAAGAAATCATTATCATCATCTGACGCCTCTTTGTGGTGAATCTAAAATGTGATGGAGTGTATATGTTTTTATGAACTTTTTGTTTTAAAAACTTCACTTTTTCAATCGGTAAAAACCTAAAATATGCATATTTTTTTGTAAAATAAGCCACAAATTGGAGTATTTGAGGTAAGGCTATTTCAGCTTTGACTTGGTCAATGATTACAAACCAAATTTGATTTTGATGCATTATTTGTTTTTGAAGCAAGTAGAGTTTATGTAAAAAAAATTACATTAAAACCTTTTGTGTACACCCGGGTATCTGGTAATACTTTAGCCTTATTTCTGGCATTGTAGCAGATTGAAATGATGTTACTTGACTGAAATGTTAAGATATAATCAAAGGGAATAGGGCTGGTCTATTTTCCCCCTTCTCTGCTTGTTTTGTGATTATATCTTCCGAATAGTTGTTTATTCTGAGCGAGTACCTCTATTCCTTTGGGATAAGAGGAACGTCAAGGTGTAAGTTTTGAGTTCAATGCACCTTTTGGACTTTTGTGAACACAGGGACAATGTTGCACTTAGTTTGGGTAAGTGCAGGGGACTGAGGGACTGGGAGGCTACAATATCTGTGTATATTTGCAAAAGTTTGTTCACTTTTCCTTTTTTTTTTTTTTTTTTTTTTTTTTTAATTTATTTTTTACACTGTCTCGTATTTGCTGCAGCTACCTCACTGTCTTTATGGCTGAGCATTCTAAAGTGAAAATCCTGTTATCTGCCATTATGCTGATTTGTGTTTTAGTGTTATGACTGGGCAAAGTGACAGGAGAATTACTTTGATTTCATGGAATGTGAAGGGCGCAAATCATCCCCGCAAACTAAACCAAATCTTTGCTCATCTCTTGCAGCTAAATGCAAACATAGTGTTTCTACAGGAGACCCATCTGCGCATCGCAGATATAAAAAAGCTTAAAAGGGGCTGGGTAGGTAAATTATTTCATTCCAAATTTGAACACAAAGCCAGAGGGGTAGCAATACTAATTCATAAAAATATTTCCTTTGAGAGTAGTGAAATTATTGCAGATTCAAATGGGAGATATATCATTGTCTCAGGGCGACTTTTAAATAAACCTGTGACTTTGGCAAATGTATATGCTCCCAACTGGGACAATGAAACTTTCATACATTCTTTCTTCTCCATGCTACCAAATATAGACAGTCATTTGTTGATAATCGGTGGGGATTTTAATTGTACTTTAAATAGCGAACTTGACCGATCATCACCCAGACCTGCTCAAACTTTAAAAATGGCTGCTGCCATAAATAGCTTTATTAAACAATTTGGCCTGTGTGACCCCTGGAGACTCGTACATCAAAAAAACAGAGCCTATTCCTTTTTCTCCCCTGTGCATCACACATTCTCCCGAATTGATTATTTTTTAATTGATATCCGATTTATTCCTGATATTAAAGAAGTTTCATACCATAGCATAGTGATTTCCGATCATGCCCCCTCTCTCTTGCACTGAATTTTCCAGATCAGTGCTCCCCTGTTAAAACCTGGCGCTTGAATCCTCTTCTACTTTTAGAACCTGCATTTATTCAATTAATTAAAAGTCAAATTAAGATTTTTATGGAGACTAATGCAACCCCAGAAACCTCCCAGCGTATTCTGTGGGAAACCCTGAAAGTATTCCTGCGTGGCCATATCATCAGTCACAGTGTAAATAGAAAAAGAGAAAACATTTCTAAATTGACAGAGCTTTCTAACTGTATTGCAGAGATAGATAGACAGTATGCTGAATCCCCATCCCCTGAGTTGTATCAAAAAAAAGTAAGCCTTCAAACTGAGTTTGAATTGGCTTCCACAGCAAAAGCAGAGCAACTTATCCTTAAAACTCGCCATCTGATTTACGAATTTGGTGACAAGTCTGGTAAACTCCTTGCTCATCAAGCACGGCATTCAATTGTGGCTAGGCAGATTACACAAATTAAAACCTCTTCAGGGTGTATTGTTATGAATCATAAGGAGATTAATGATGCGTTTTCTGAATACTATAAAAATCTTTATAGGTCAGAAGATGAGACGAACTCAGATTTGACAAATTCCTATTTTGAAGATCTGAATCTACCACAGTTGGATGAAGCTGATAAAATTAACTTAGATAGTTCTTTGTCAGTTGAGGAGATTCAAGAAGCTATCAGGAGTATGCAGTCAGGTAAGGCCCCTGGCCCTGACGGCTTTGTAACTGAATATTATAAAACATTCTCAAATGAATTAGCTCCCCTGCTTCTCGCCATGTTTAACGAGGCTTTATCAGAAGGCCGATTACCTCTTACACTGAGACAAGCCTCAATATGTCTCCTACCAAAAAAAGATAAGAATTTGTTGCTTTGTGGGTCATACCGACCAATATCACTCCTCAACACTGACTATAAAATTCTAGCAAAATGTCTCGCTGAACGTATAGAAAAAGTGCTTCCGTATATTATATCTCCTGATCAGACAGGATTTATTAAGGATAGATTCTCTTTTTTTAATACTCGCAAGCTTTTTAACGTCATTTATACTGACCTTCAGCGCTCTACCCCTGAGATGGTGATTTCTATGGACGCTGAAAAAGCGTTTGACCGGGTGGAGTGGAGCTTTCTCTTTAGAACTTTGGAGAAATTTGGCTTCGGGGAAAAATTTATTTCTTGGGTGAAATTACGGTACTCTGCTCCACAGGCTTGTGTACGCACAAATGACACACAATCAAAATATTTTTGTCTTAAAAGGGGAACAAGACAAGGGTGCCCCCTCTCCCCCTTACTTTTTGACCTTGTTATAGAACCACTAGCTGCTTCCCTGCGTCAGTGCCGAAAATTTGAAGGGATAGCCAGAGGAAATGTTTTGTATAAGGTGGCATTATACGCAGATGACCTCCTTTTGTTTGTCAGTAACCCTGTGTCATCGCTACCATCTATTATGGCTATCTTAGATCACTTTGGGAGAGTGTCTGGCTACAAATTAAATTTAGGTAAAAGTGAAATGTACCCTGTTAACTCCGCCGCACAAAAAATACCTGCCTCAGTGTTCCCTTTCAGACGAGTGATCTCTCATTTCAAATATCTTGGAATAGTAGTTCCAAGATCCTTTGACTGTCTCCTTAAATGTAATATCACTCCCCTGATAGATAAATGTAAACAAGATTTAGAGAGATGGCGTTCCCTACCTTTATCAATGGCTGGTCGTATTAATTTAATTAAAATGAATATAGTTCCCAGATTTCTGTATATTTTCCAAAATCTTCCAATACACATTCCAAAGAAACATTTTGTTCTAATTGACAGACTTTTCAACAAATTCAAATTGGAATAATAAACAGCCCCGCATCAGTAGAAGCATTCTGGAGAGGCCTAAAGAAAAAGGAGGAATGGCCATGCCTAATCTTTTTGCACTATTACTGAGTAATATTCAGAAAGTTCTTTTTTGGGTCAGAGGTCATACTAGTAATGATGTCCCGGACTGGGTTTCTGCAGAGTCTAGTGATATTCCTGCTCTTTCTATGGCCTGCTCTGCTTTACAGGTATCTGCTTGCAGCTCAGCTGACAACCCTGTAACACTTCATACACTCAAAATTTGGAAGCAATTTAGAACACATTTTGGCTTTCAAAGCCCTTCAGTGTTGGCCCCCATCATGTCTAACCACCTTTTTACACCAGCTTCTATGGACATGTCGTTCCGCGCCTGGCATGGGAATGGAATACACTTTATCAAAGACCTATATATAGATGGACTTTTCGCATCCTTTGATCAGCTCGTAACTAAATATAAATTACGGCGTGTTGATTTTTTCAGATTTTTGCAGTTACGGGCGTTTGTCAAAGATCAATATAGCTCCTTCCCCAACAAACCTCCGCCAACTCTAGTTGATAACTTGCTATCTCTTGTCCCTGATAAGAAAGGCTTAATCTCACATATTTATGAAAGTATCTGTAGCATGAGCACTCAACCTGTAGATATAATCAAAACACATTGGGAGCAGGATTTTGGTGTTTCATTTACAAATGAGACATGGAATGCGGTCCTCAAACAAATACATTCCTCATCCCCCTGCAGCAGGCATGGGCTTATACAATTTAAAATTGTTCACCGTCTCCATTTTACAAAAGCCAAACTGGCTAGAATTTACCCAAACATCGATCCAATCTGTGATAAATGTAAATCAGCTCCAGCAAATATAATTCATATGCTTTGGCTCTGCCCCTCTTTATATACTTTTTGGAATGCTATTTTTAAATCTTTGACTGATGCCTACTGTATTGAAATTGTACCAGATCCTCTGATAGCCATTTTTGGTGTAAAGCCAGAAAAAGCTTCTTGGTCAGGAGGTTTTTCTAATGTTGTTGCCTTTACATGTCTGTTAGCTCGACGTCTTATATTGTTTCACTGGAAGGATTCAAAACCTCCTTCCCATGCCAGGTGGTTGATGGATGTCATGTTTCACCTAAAGCTAGAAAAGATCAAATATACCATGAAGAAGAAAAAGGAAGTGTTCAAAAGAATATGGTTTCCATTCATATCTTATTTTTCAACTGTTAGTGGAATAAAGAACTGGGATGACTCAGCTATACAATCCCGAGATTAATGGTGTGATGCTGCTCTATTTTGTTTATTTGCTCATTTACTTACTTATTATTATCATTATTATTATGCCTATCAGTATCATATTATCATGTGTGTTCATGTAAGTTTATGTATATAGGTATATATGCATAAATGTTTATGAATGTATGTATTTGTGTAATTATATACATATATAGAGACTGTTTAAACTTATTTTATAACTATTGTTATTTTATTATTCATTTATTTATCCTTCTTTCCGTTGTGAACAAAAGTAGCCTTTCAGGTGGGTGGGGGGTGGGGGCGTTGTGGGAGGGAGCTGGGGGGTGGGAAAGTTCAGACAGGAAAATGGGTAAACAGTTACACTTGAAGATCTGTCATGTCTCTTATTTTTTGCATTATAATGTGATACATTTCTTTGTGTTGTATTCATATTGAAAACTTAATAAAAAGATGTTTAAAAAAAAAAAAAACCTTTTGTGTACCAATTTGATTCTTCTTGTAAAAGTTTAATAAAAATATTAAATCTTAATATTTTTAACTTTAACTGCTTAAAACCTTTTCAACAACTTCCTATCTATCCACAGATACAAAGTTCTTTATATTTTTTTTCCCTATATTTTATGTTTTGTTGCCATAAGGACAGAGGAAGCTCTCAATCAAGAAAACACACAGACAGAGTCAATCTGACCTGATGACTTGAACTTTTTACACACCAACACTCACACAGGAATAGACACAATCACACGCACACTCACACACTTCATCCCAACACTCAAAGTCCATTTTTGATGTCTTCACCTTTATTAATGCCATGCATTTTGCCAAGTAAGGGATTCTTACCTCCATTGAAACCTTATATGATGCAGTTATGCCTTGTCATAGATATACTTTACATACTTTATGCGTGGTATACTTTAACACGCATCATATTTGTGTGTGAAGGGAGAGAAAAAGATGAAGCAGCAACCCCACTTATACTACATAACTGTGTTGTAGATTAAATGTATTTTCATATTTCTGATAGCTTCATAAACTTGTTTTACTAATTTCTGACCTGGCCAACATTGGTTTATCCTTAATGACCCGTTTATTTCAACCCAAACACGACTAGAACCAGTATGGTCAGTATGTCCCAGATTCAAACTCACAACCTTGCGTTTTCAGCTCCCTGTCTCATCCTCTCCCTTTTCTTTCTCCTCCCTCCTTTCCCCTCTCTCTGCCCCCCTCCCCCCTCTTTTCCCCCCCTCATGGCAGGCCCTTTTGCCCCATTTTTGGCCAAGTGGATAGAGTGACAGTCAAGGCTCGCAGGTTCGATCCTCGCTCTGAACTGTGTTAATCCAAGATTCTGAAAATAAAGTCTGGTTACTGTTTGCACAACTGTTACTTCGCTTCTGGGTAATTCCTGAACCCTGTTACAATAACATCCTGGAGATATTTTAAGAAAGTTTTAGTTAGAATGTTCTTGTTTTGTCACCATATCATATTATAAAAATATTTTATGAATCACATTCTACATCATTAACATCCTAGAAATATTTTTACAAAGTCACAGCATGAACGTTCTTGTTTCATGACCATATCACATTCAAGGAATGTTTTAAAAAATTACATTTTACATCAATAACATCTTGAAAGTATTTATGGAGCAAAGCGTTAGTTCAGACAGGCACGGAGTCAATCTGCTTGGCCGAGCTCTCACTCATATGCATATGGGGTGGCCTTATCACGCAGTCTCACGTCAGATGATCGGTCTCCTCTCCCAGCCAGATCAGCTGATCTATTTGGCGCGTTATTTAAACTGCCCCAGTCTACCTGAGTGTCTGGCTGTCATCTGCACGCTGCTCAAGAACCCACCTCCTCCCCAGCTCCTCCTTCGTGTTCTGACTTACCAATGTCAATGTTTTCATTAAGGCTTGCTCTGTTCCGGGGGTTCTTGCTGCCGCTCTCCCTCCCTCATGCTCCTCCAACTCGGCACTTGGAAAGGCAGGGAGGAGTGCTCTCCCTGCCTCAGGCTTTCCCCACAGGCGTGGGGAAGGGGAGGGAGGTCCCAGAACAGAGCCACACCGCCAAAGTTCAATTTGCTTTAAGCTTTTGTAATTCCATTGATCATTGTTTACTCAAGGCAATGTAATTGTCATGTTATTCTAATGCAAGCAGTTGTAATTAATGTTGATGTTATGCAAATAATTGTAATGTCAAATTTTTATGCTTTTACTGAATTAATTGTAATAAATTTTTGACAAAGTGATCCTGGCTGAATTAGAAAGTAACAGTGAATGTTCTTGTTTCATCAACACATCATATTTCAGGAAAGTTGTGCAAATTACATTCTTCATTAATAACATCCTAGAAATATTTTTAGAAAGTTTCAGTTAGAATGATCTTGTTTTGTCACCTTATCATATTATAAGAATATTTTATGAATCACATTCTACATCAATAACATCCTAGAAATATTTTTATAAAGTTTCAGGTAGAATGTTCTTGTTTTGTCACCATATGAACTGAACATCAAATCTTACCATTTCAAACTTTTCTAACAAGTGTCCCATGAATAATTGAAATGAGCAGAAAAGATTGTCAGGTTACATGCACTGAACTATAAGATTGATTTTTTAATAATTTTTTTTTACATGGTTACGTGTGGGTGAACCTGAGCACCAGGAGAAAACCCTGTATAAAAAAAATTAAGTCTGTGAAGAAGTTAGAATTCTGAAATCAAGATCAGAATTCAGAAAAAAATCTCATGAATCTAACTTTCTCAGACTTATTTTTTTTAGTTGCCACACACATCTGAGCTTCTACTCATTTGATCTCAAAATCTCATTCTCTTCTGTCACATTCTGAAGCTCAGCTCTGGTGTTACACAAGGCCATAGTAAGATTCTTCTCACTCTCTCTATACTGATGAAGTTTGTTCTCATAGAATATTTTCATCTGTTCATTCTCTCTGGACATCTCCTTCAGCTTAGTGTCTTTTTCATGCGAGCACTGGCTAAGTTCCTCCACAGTCTGGCTAGCTTCTGAAGCTCCTCCTCATAGAATTGTCTCAGCTCTGCTTTTTTTGAGAAATGTCTGCAAAAATTTTGAGAAATGTCTGCAAGAAAATATTACAATGTAAAAATCAGCTTATTTTGCTTGCCAATGAATCAATTTTTGGCAAGCAAAATAAGCAGATTTTTACATTGTAATGTGTTTTTTTTTCATTTTTTCTCATCTTCAAACGGTACAAAGCACTGTGTGGGGTCAATTACTCTCTTGAGGGATAATGTCATTTTGGTGCAGAAAAAAGAAGCTCCGTCAATGACACATATCTTTATTATTGCATATACGCGCCAGATTAAAAACGCCAACTAGCCTTTTGAACAGCGATATAAGGCAAGTAGACGTACAGTAGGCTATCAAACGCAAACACAAATAAACATCAGACGTTAGACGATCATAAACAAACTCGTTGTTTGAGCCTGATGAAGCAGCAGAGCTACAGAAGCTGCGCTTTTCCACTATGAAGGCTGTGCGCGCTCCCGCGGACCGGAAATCAGTTTCTGGCAGATATCAGTTTTTGGCCTCATCCATCCTCAAGCGCGGGTCAAGCCAAGCGCTTCTTCCTCCGTTTCATGGCAGGTGGCATCAAGTGACGTGTCCAAAAACGTAGGTGCTGCTTGGCCGAAGAGGAGCCGTATACAGCTGTGCTGTGTATCGGTGCTCGATTGCTCTTCCTGAACTACCCGGATGTGTGTCCCAGTGAATTGAAATTGAATTTTGACAACTGAATTTGAATAGTTAGAACTGAATGTGAAATGATATTGAGTTGAATTTTCATAATCTTAGGATTTCAGTTCCAAACTAATAAATTCAATTTCAAATTATGCTATTCAGATTCAGTTTTACAATGCAATGATTCAAATTAAAAAAATACAAATCCAAATTATGTTATTCAAATTCAATATAAATGATTCAAATTCAGTTTCTGGTGGCACATATTTCAGCCCATACACAAGGAATTACGAAGATCCATCTCATTTTCGCTTGGCTGAGGAAGCTGACTTGCAAAAAGGCGTCTCTGAGAGTGAAGATTCTCATCGGATTTTTCCATCTGTTCTTTCTCTTCCATCATTTTATTCAGCTCAGTTTTTGTTTCACCAAGGCACCGACAAAGATCCTCCTCTTTCTGCCTAGCCTCAACAATCTTCGCTTCATAGGAGTTTCTCATCTCATCTCTTTCTTTGGTCATGGTCTCCAGCTGAGTATTTGTGTTATTCTCTCTCTTGCTAGCCTCACAAAGCTGCTCCTCGTAGGATTTTTTCATCTGCTCTGATTCTTCGGTCATGGTCTCCAGCTTAGTTTTTGTGTCTTTCAAGCACTTACTAAGATCCTAATTTCCCTTGGTAGCCTCAGAAAGCTGTTCCTTGTAGGATTTTTCCATCTGCTCTGACTTTTTGGTCATGGTCTTCAGCATAGTTTTTGCGTCATTCAAGCACTGTAGAAGATCCTTCTCTCTCTGGCTAGCCTTACGAAGATCCTCATTTCCCTTGCTAGCCTCACAAAGCTGCTCCTCGTAGGATTTTTTCATCTGCTCTGATTCTTCGGTCATGGTCTCCAGCTTAGTTTTTGTGTCTTTCAAGTAATAACTAAGATCCTAATTTCCCTTGCAAGCCTCAGAAAGCTGCTTCTTGTAGGATTTTTCCATCAACTCTGATTTTTTGGTCATGGTCTTCAGCATAGTTTTTGCGTCATTCAAGCACTGTAGAAGATCCTTCTCTCTCTGGCTAGCCTTGTAATTTTCTTTGATCATGTTCTGCAGCTCAGTGTCTTTGTGACGCAAGCACTTCCGAAGACCCTCCTCTCTCTGGCTAGCCTTACGAAGATCCTCATTTCCCTTGCTAGCCTCACAAAGCTGCTCCTCGTAGGATTTTTCCATCTTCTCTGATTTTTTGGTCATGGTCTCCAGCTTAGTTTTTGTGTCTTTCAAGCACTTTCTAAGATCCTCATTTCCCTTGCAAGCCTCAGAAAGCTGCTCCTTGTAGGATTTTTCCATCAACTCTGATTTTTTGGTCATGGTCTTCAGCATAGTTTTTGCGTCATTCAAGCACTGTAGATGATCCTTCTCTCTCTGGCTAGCCTTGTAATTTTCTTTGATCATGTTCTGCAGCTCAGTGTCTTTGTGATGCAAGCACTTACGAAGACCCTCCTCTCTCTGGCTAGCCTTACGAAGGTTCTCCTCAGAGGATTTTCCCATTTCCTTTAAATCTTTAGTCATTTTCTTCAGCTTAGATTCTGTGTCATCTAAGCACTTCTGAAGATTCTTTTCTCTCTGGCTAGCCTTTTCAGTCTCTCTATACTTACAAAGCTGCCCACTCATCTCTTCTTTCTCTTTGGTCACCTTCTCAAGCTCAGTTTGTGTTATACCCAAGCGCTGACTAAGATTGTCCTGAGTCTTGGTCAACCAAAGAACATGACATTCAAAGGCACTTTTCTGAGACCTGAGCTCCTTTTCATAGAATGTTTTCTGCCTGTCTTTCTCTTCAGTCACATTCTGCAGTGCTTTTTTCACATCACACAAGTCCCCTCTCAGATCCTCCTCAGTGTACTTAGCATTCAGAAGCTTCTTTTCATAGGATGTTTCCATCTCTTCTTTCTCTCTGGTCATGTTCTGCAGCTTAGTTTCTGTGTCAGACACCTTTTGACGCTCCTTCTCATAGGAACTTGTCATTTTTGACAATTTCTCCAGGGCTGTTTCTTTGCTGCTTTCCAGTTCCTCAATTTTCTTTTTCAACATGCTTATTTCCAGACATTTTTCATTGTATGCAGTGGTTTGCTCTTCAGGGTCATGCTGCATGTTGTTAAGCTGGTTCTCGTTCCTTTGTTCCATGTCAGTAGGTTTTTCTCCAAAAGCTAGCCTCAGTTTGGACAGACTGTAGGTCTGTCATGAAATCTACTGTATTTATAGACAAGCATTCCTTGATTCCTTTGATGTTGCCTCACTGCCTTTGATGCCCTATTCATGTCATCAAGAACAATGACATTGTTCTTGATGACATCATCAGATCCTGGGTTTCACATTGTTGCATAGCGACAGCGCGCAATTCAGATGGAGGGCAGGAAGTAGAGTAACGCTAGAACTTGCAGTGAGAAACAATCAAGATGCCAATGTTTTGTGTTGTTTACGGGTGCTCCAACCGCTCAAACTGAGAAAAGGACAAGGGTTTTTACAGAGTACCAAAGGTCGTTGTTCATAAAGGTGAGAAATGTAAAAAGCTCACAGAACAAGCCGAAAAAAATGGATTTTGAACCTGCGTTTGCGGTCCGGAGGAGCAGAGTCTGCTAATGCCCGTGTCTGCAGTGACCACTTCGTTGGAGGTATGTAAGCCAGCTTGGTTTTTGTGGCTTTGTTTCTATATCATTGGGTTGTCGTTAAAGGCTGATACACTTAGATTAGATTATCAAGTTGTCTGTAGTCTAATGTGGACTTCATTGGGACTTTTTTAGGCTGCCCCAGCGCTTTGAGAGACGTTGGGTCGGTTGACTGTGCTCCAACAGTCAACCTCGGTTACCAAACAACAAAGCCGAAATCAGAGGCATCTCTTCAACGAGTGCAGAGGATGAAGACTAACGGGAAAGTCAAAGACGGTTGGAATGTGCATTAGCTATGTTGGATCTTCTGCAGACAGCTGATACTAGAATGTCTAAGCAGTATTATTATTCCCTGGGATGTGTAAGCAGTATAACTATCATTCTCTGGGATGTGTAAGAAGTATAATTATTATTCTCTGGGATGTGTAAGACATATAATTATTATTTTCTGGTATGTGTAAGACGTATTATTATTGCACTAGAATGTCTAAGCAGTATTATTATTCTCTGGGATGTGTAAGAGGTATAATTATTATTTTCTGGGATGTGTAAGATGTATAATTATTATTCTCTGGGATGTGTAAGAAGTTTTATTATTGCACTAGAATGTCTAAGCAGTATTATTATTCCCTGGGATGTGTAGGCATTATTATTATTATTATCATCTGGGTTGTGTAAGCAGTATTATTATTACACTAGAATGTCTAAGCAGTATTATTCCCTGGGATTTGTAAGCAGTATTATTATTGTACTAGAATGTGTAAGCAGCATTTTTATTAAACATTACAAATGTGGTAGTTGTAAATTCTATGCAACAAGATAACTTTACACCACTTCACATAACTTACATTCAAGAATTTAATAATTATAGTCCCCACTGCTTTATTGCAGGTTATGCAGATGCTGGATGCTAGACTGAGCTACTAATGGATGACATTGAGAAGATGGAGGATGTTCTAAGACAGAACACAACACAGCCGGGAAATCTTCGGACCAAGGCACTGGACACACAGTTCAACCAGGAGTCCTTTGAAAAAAACGAAGAGAAGACCAAGTTCTATACAGGGCTCCCCAACTTCTTAGTTTTAATTCAGATTTTTGAGCTGTGCGATTCATCAATATTGTACACCACATTCTCATAATTGTAAAAAGAATTGCTTAAAGAAATCATATATTTAAATAAAGCACCATGCATTTTTCTGTCTTTTCAATGTCATTTCATCTTTTCAGAAACATCTTTCATATTATGTAGTGCTAATCAATATATAACTTAGTATGAACCTATTCTATTAATAATGTAAATATAATGACTATTATTTCTGGGCAAATTATATGTAAGTCACAAATAATAATATTCAAATTTCATGTTGTCTCACACAACAGTTTTATTATGACAGCAGCATATCACACACACAAAAAAAATTTAAGCTCACTGTCCATGTTCTTTGACACATTACACAGGTAATTTTGTAAATTGCTGTCCCAGTATTTCTGGAAGTATACATTTTCTAAAAAAACACAGAACTTTGGGAATCACATCATTTTATTTAAGATCAGGCAAAATCCTTTCAACAAAAATGTCATTGCGGTTCCATACAACAAAGTCACAGTAGTCAGCATTCACAATGTGAATCTGTGCCTGAACCTGGTATTAGTACTTATGACTCCAGTCCAGCCTGACATCATCCCCATCACTGATGAGGCAAAAGCCTTTTTCATCAGCACACAAGCGCAGATTGGCCTCATCTTGGAGGGAATGTGGGCACTAAAAACACAATGAAAAGAACATGAGAACAATAGATAAGTAAAGATATTTTGTTGCTTTTTGCTCAATTTACTCATTCTTATTCATCTTCCAAGAATGAATGCAAGACAAGTTCAAGTCCTCCAATCACGATGGGACTCAAAAATGGCCTCAGTCGGACTTGAGTCTGAGATTTTGATTTGAATACTAAAACACTGACACTAGTTAGTGTTGTTATGCTCAAGTCTAAAACTTGGACTTGACTCAGACTCAAGCATTTGCTTCTTTGGTGATTCATGACTTGACTCGGACTTGAACACTGGGGACTTGAATACAACAGAGACTGTAATGTAACCTTAATTTTCGCAGATGCCAGTTCCATGACAGTCACAAGTGACAATCCCATCAGGGGAGGCCCCCATGTATGGCCACTTGGAGTTGAGCCAGAGACCACTGTCCATACAAGAGAAGCCTGCATGCTCCTGACCCATCAGCTTCTCATAGGCTCCTCTGACTTCTGCTTCATGTTTGCACCCATAACTGTAAACAGTATACATGCCAAATATGACAAGAAAAATATTTTTTAGTATTGTATGTGTTCTGAGTCAGTTCAGTCAGTTAAATGCCATAATCCTAACCCCTATATTTACTCCTACTCTTGCATAGCCCTATAAGTAAGATTGACCTGTCAGGGTTCATACCATAAATAAACTGTGAAAAGAAGTAAAATTTGTGTTAACTGAAGAAAGTATACAGTAGATGGGAGAGTATGGGGTGCAGCTTTATAGTTTGTGGTATAGAATCCTCTCCCACTTAGAACACTGTTTTAGTTACAGTTCTCAATGTGGACAGCCTGAAACCACAAACCTTACCCCTGCTTTACCCTAATTCAAATCCTAAATACCTTGTAGCAGCTGAGGTGAACTTGTATGCTTCTGGGTAGCATATGGCCTTGATCAAGCACTTGGATGGTTGCTGGGGGTTGGTCATCACAACTTGTTTAAGCTTAGAGGCAGTTATGCGCCCAGCTCTTTGCTTAAACCAAATCCTGCTTGCACTCTGACTTCGAGTTTCCCTCTCTACAGCCTGAACCTGAGACAGAGTGAGCCCTTCCGCTGGAAATCCTGGCATAGCCCTAAAGTTCTGTGGGGGTAGCAGCAGAGTCTCTGGTGTTCTGTAGTTAAGAACAGTTTTGAGAAGCATGCAAGATTTGGGGATGAATTCTTTGTGGTAAGGCTCCCTAGCCATCAGTGCTGCACTCCTTGGACAGTTTTTGCTCAAGTTATGAAAAAATCTAGCATACGTTTCAGACCCTCTCTTCACTCTTGGACATGGAAGTGATTTCCCCACCTTGTTTTCGGTTTTCCTTCCATCAATGGATTGGTCAAGCTTCTTTTCTCTGATTTTGCAGAGGAGAAGTCAATCAGTGCGACTGGAGCAGCAGGAATATGAAAATAAGTTAACACAAAGAAGAGCATCAAGTCCACATTCCAATGGACCGTTACTTATTTATGTGCAGTATATGTCCCTCTGGGAGGATTAAATGTAGACAAAGTACAGAAATCTACTTGTCCACTGTATATTGTGTCCAGATAAATTGACCAGAGCAAAGACATAAACAAACAGCTAAAATACAAAGATACATTTCACATCAAAATTTAGTCTACAGTTACACAGTGTCCCAAGGTAGCATTTTCTGTCCCACATTTGGTTTACTGTGAATGTGTCACCCTACCTTTTTTACATGTGATGGCATTAGCCACTTGCACCGCTCAGATGTGCAGGACGCTTGCATCCTTACCCCAGCCTCAATGGAAAAAAGAACCGCCCCTACATGAGAAAATGATTCTGATAGGCTGTGAATAGAGTACAACATAACATTTATTTTAATTTCAAATAAAATGTACACCAGGGGCAACTTGCAATTTATATCAGCATATTTTGATGATGTGCAATACAGCCTGCTATGGAGTAGCACTTTAGTACCATGTTTATGATGTTTATTCATGTAAATTCCATAAAGCTCTCTCCCCACTGGTACACTGGCACACACACACACATGTATATATACAGTATATATATATATATATATATATATATATATATATATATATATATAGATAGATAGATAGATATATATATAGATATAGATATAGATATATATATACACACCCACACACACACACACACACACACATATATATATATATATATATATATATATATATATATATATATAGATAGATAGATAGATAGATAGATAGATAGATAGATAGATAGATAGATAGATAGATAGATAGATAGATAGATAGATAGAGATATATAGATATAGATATATACACTCAACAAAAATATAGACGCAACACTTTTGTTTTTGCTCCCATTTTTCATGAGATGGACTCCAAGATCTATGTGTGTATATATATTTATGTATATATATATATGTGTGTGTGTAGAAAATGAATGAATGAATATATGTATACATACACATGTATGTACAATACCCAAAACCAGTGAAGTTGGCACGTTGTGTAAATTGTAAATAAAAACAGAATACAATGATTTCCAAATCCTTTTCATTTTATATTCAATTGAATACACTTCAAAGACAAGATATTTAATGTTAACTAAGACACTTTATTTTCTTGTGCAAATAATCATCAACTTAGAATTTAATGGCAGCAACACGTTTCAAAGAAGTTACAGGGCATTTTACCACTGTGTTACATACACACGCCTTTCCTTTTAACAACACTCAGTAAACTTTAACTGAGGAGACCAATTTTGAAGCTTTTCAGGTGGAATTTTTTCCCATTCTTGCTTGATGTACAGCTTAAGTTGTTCAACAGTCTGGGTCTCTATTGTTGTATTTTACGCTCATAATGTGCCACACATTTTCAATGACAGGTCTGGACTACAGGCAGGCCAGTCTAGTACCTGCACTCTTTTACTACGAAGACACGCTGTTGTAACACGTGCAGAATGCGGCTTGGCATTGTCTTGCTGAAATAAAAAAAAATAAAAAGACGTTGCTTGGATGGCAACATATGTTGCTCCAAAACCTGTATGTACCTTTCAGCATTAATGGGGCCTTCACAGATGTGTAAGTTACCCATGCCTTGGGCACTAATACATCCCCATACCATCACAGATGCTGGCTTTTGAACTTTGCGCCTGTAACAGTCTGGAAGGTTCTTTTCCTCTTTGGTCCGGAGGACACGACGACCACAGTTCCCAAAAACAATTTGAAATGTGGACTCATCAGACCACAGAACACTTTTCCACTTTGCATCAGTCCATCTTAGATGAGCTCGGGCCCAGTCCTGTTTCTGGGTGTTGTTGATAAATGGCTTTGGCTTTGCATAGTAGAGTTTTAACTTGCACTTACAGATGTAGACGAACTGTAGTTACTGACAGTGGTTTTCTGAAGTGTTCCTGAGCCCATGTGGTGATATCCTTTATACAGTGATGCCGGTTTGTGATGCAGTACTGCCTGAGGGATCGAAGGTCACCGCTAGTCAGTGCTGATTTTCGGCCTTGCCGCTTACATGCAGTAATTTCTCCAGATTCTCTGAACCTTTTGATGATATTACGGACAGATGATGAAATCTAAATTCCTCACAATAGCTCGTTGAGAAATGTTGTTCTTAAACTGTTGGACAATTTGCTCATGCATTTGTTCACAAAGTGGTGACCCTCGCCCCATCCTTGTTTGTGAATGACTGAGCATTTCAGGGCAGCTGCTTTTATACCCAATCAGGGCACCCATATGTTCCCAATTAGCCTGTTCACCTGTGGGATGTTTCAAATAAGTGTTTGATGAGCATTCCTCAACTCTCTCAGTCTTTTTTGCCACTTGTGCCAGCTTTTTTGAAACATGTTGCAGGCATCAAATTCCAAATGAGCTAATATTTGCAAAAAATAACAAAGTTCACCAGTTTGAAAGTTAAGTATCTTGTCTTTGTCTTTGTCTTTCTTGTCTTTATTCAATTGAATATAAGTTGAAAGGGATTTGGAAATCATTGTTTTCTGTTTTTATTTACAATTTACACAACATGCCAACTTCACTGGTTTTGGGTATTGTATTTATATGGAGAGAGACAGAGAGAGAGAAATAGATACTGGAGTAAACATCCTAGCCTACTTTATTTACATACCCTGCCATGCAATTGCAATGAGCTGCAATCACTTCTCCATCCTCCTTCGCAATAATCCGGCTTTTCAGAGGTGTTTCACTTGATCTCTGAGAGTGGTTCACCTGAAACGTAAACCACACTTTGACAGACACATGCACTTCAAACTAAACACATAGAAAACAACATATATTACATCCATCGACTGGCACTTGCACTTTCACACATTAGTACTTACCTCCACTAGGAGAGTGCAGTTTTCTTTTTCCATGACAAAGGAAATTAATACGTTGATTGGATCTGAGCCTTCTACATTGAAGCTTTACTCCCCTCCTCTGCTATTTGTTTACTTATGACTTCCTGATCCTTTTTTATTGCACAGTAAAAGCTGATCGCCCAAATGCTGTTTTACTACATGCTATACTATTTCTAAGTATATCACAAATTAACGTTCTTGTGTTCTTTGACTGTTGGGCTAACATCACCGTTAAGATTTGTTTCCATGGTTTGTGTACATCATAGCCGCGACTGCTAGCTGCTAGCCTAGCACCTTAACACATAAAAAAAGAAGAAAGACTCACCCTTGCAAAGACCAAACAATAACCATCCTGTAGCCGTTTGGTACCGAGGTTGTGGACCCACCCGCTCATGAAACAGTTGTATGCCTCCATACTTTTGTAGGCTTTCATCTGCTGTTTAGTGGAGTAAGATGCTTGAAGAACCAGATAGTTTGCAATGTCGATAGCCTCTATTGCTGGTACATCTTTTGTCTCTGCCGAAAACTCACTCATCTTCATGAGATATGGATCACGGCCAACGTATGTGTTGATTAACTGCTTATATCTATTTCTTGCAACTGGATCTAATTCAGCACAGTACGAACTTTCTCCGATCTCCTTCATAGACTCCATGTTTACTTCCTGCCCTCCATCTGAAACCACGCCCTCTTCATAGGTCATAATAATCACGTGGCTGAAACCCTCCTATAACATTTTTGTGTGATTCACCAACCAACTGTTGTGAAAAGATGGTAACACTTTCCATGAATGATCATAATAAATCATAATGCATTTTGACCACACTCATAAGGACTCACTAGCTGAGATAATACTCCATTAATGGTCATCAGTTATCACTGTTTGCTTTAAGTTTATATGGATGAATCTAGAATCAAATCAAATCAAACTTATATGGCACTTTTCATACAAAAACTGTACCACAAAGTTCCTCACAACAGAAAGATAATTAAAATAACACAAAAGGAAATTTGACCCAAACCCACTCCACCAAGCCCCCGTACTGGTAAAGTGCATCATAAATAAAAGACAACGATAGAGCAGGAACATTGTTATACCCAGTACGTACTGAGGAGGGGCCATCTTAAAGGTTTAAAAAATGAGTAAAACCTGAAGGTTAGGTTAAGGTGTAATTAATCATATCATGAAATAAAGTAAAAATAAAATTGAAATTAAGTAAAAGATAAAATAAAGTAAAATAAAAAATAAAATAATGATAAAGTTAAGCTGTAAAAATGAAAAATAAAAAAGCCAGACTAAAAAGGTAGGTCCTGAGTTTGTTTTCAGAAACATTAACATTTGGTTCAACCCTCAGGTTTTTAGGTAGGCTCTTCCATAAGCAGAGGGCGGTAGTGAAGAAAAAAATAATAAAAAAAAAAAACATTGAATGAAGATGAAATGAATTCATTTAATGATTTTTTTCAAAATTTATTATCATCATTATTATTATTATTGTTCTCTTCTTCCCGTGGACATGCCTTTTTTTTCTTTTTATGACGTACATGTTTGAAGTCTGCAAGATAAGATTTCAGTTGAGTCAAGCGTGTTGCTTCCGTTTCTGTCTGTGTGAATCTCCCCTGAGCGCGACAGTTTCCTCTTTTCCAGCGCTCCCCCCCTCCCACCGCCCGCACGGTACGCCCCCAACCTCACTAACTCACACACGCACACTAACACTGGCTTTTTTAGGCTGTGTACAAGAGACATTAAGTTGGAGGCTCAGCTCACCTGCACCATCAGCTCATTTGGACTCTCAGCTCGTCTGGACCTACAGCCTCAGAGCCCATCAGCTGTTCCAGTCGTCTCAGTTGGGCAATGTCTTCACCAGTGCCTGTTCAACAGGGTGGCGTGGTCGTGGTACAGATGTACCCAACTCCTTCTCAGGGTGTGGTCGTGTGTAACGCGGTCCCTCAGCAGATATGCACGGGGTCAAGCACCTTCAGCCGCGCGCACGCGCTTGCTTTGGGGGTAAGATTACATTAAATCAGATGTCTGAATGTCATTATGACTAATAATTGTCTTGGTCATTCTTTCCCAATTACTTAAAAAATTAAATGTAAAACAGCTTTATGTATCAGGGAAAACAAATCATTATTATTATTATCATTATTACTTTTAATATTTATTCATCATCAAATTTTTTCTTTGAAATGTCAGCAAGGTTTTAAGCAGAATAAAATCTGATAAGACTAGGCAGCTAAAGCATAAATTTACTGAGAAATGGTTTTCATCCTTTGGGGAAAAATGTGACACAAACATGCAGTATTTTGAAAATAAAAAACTCTGTTTTTCTTTATCTATCTTAAAATGAAGAGAACAGGATACATGCTGTCTACGTAAAAATTATATGTATGTCTTTCATGATAAACATAATAAACAATAGAGCAGAGCTATTCAATTAGAGATTCAGTCGGGCCAAATTTTCAGACATGACATGAGCTGGACCGTACATTTTTGGCAGACAGTGTTGTTTAGTAGGAGATGTTCATTAATTTATTGCCAAATCCATAAGGGCATAAACTCAATAAAGAGCAGCACTTAAACTAAACTTCTGCTGAAATAGTGTTTCTTTAAATTTCACACCTCAGAGGTGTGTATGAACATAAAAAAGTGCAGATTAAAAACACCATCTTATGGTCAGATTTGAAAGTGCATGAAAAGTAATTTGCTTATCAACAAACTTTCAGGACATGTTGCATCCAGTGTCTGTAATAATGTTTGAATTTTTGTAAGATCTCTTCAGTATCTGTCAAAGTTTTTCTGTTTTTCTTGCCGAACCTAAGTACAAATCATGTTGATTTTGGGCCACTGGGGGGTTACCTTCAGGCCTTCATGTGGACCTCGGGCCGCTAATTGAATACGGCTGCAGTAGGGTATTTGACGGAAAATAAGAGACATACACTAAAGGGGAAGCATAATAGCAAAGGGAATTGAAAAGCTGAATAGTGATTACAGACTTACTAAGGAAACTAAAGAAATGAATAATAAATCGTCATCTTGACCAATATACTCCTAAATAGGTCACTGTGTACTATTCATTATCAGTGGCAACACTGAGGTGGGACCACTCCTTCACAAGTGTATCAGTTTATCTTATCTTTAATAAGCTCTCAAATTGAAGATATACAATCATTTATACCATTTTTGGGAGATTTCTTCAGGGAGAGATGGACTTCTTTTCCACATCGTAGCAAATAACTCTGAAAGTTCTTTATGGATTTCGATGACATTTCCAGAGAATGTTGATCATTACACAGCAGAGAAGTAGAAAGATTTTAATGTTGATCTGAACCTGGATACAGATCAAGGAATTTATGGAAGGATATTTTAACATAACATTATATTGTGTTAACATAACAGATCAGGCAATTTTTAACATTTGGCAGTGGATGAACATCTCTAGCTTTATCATGATTTTCATGTGTTAAATCTGATCTAGTAATTTTTTGGCACTGTCTCTGTTTAGATCTGTTCAACCAATTCTTTTAACATTCATCGTAGCCTTTGCATTCATTAGATGGTGGGAAAAGATGAAGTCATAAGAATGTTGTCTTGATTAGAATTCTATCAAAGATGCTGAGTTTTGCCCCACGCCAGATTGAATGTAGATAGCTGTAATTCAATTTATTACTTGTCTATTTTATTATATGTCGTCTACTTTTTATGTTCCTTGCTGCCACAGAGGAAACCAAACAATGTTTCACTGTACAAATTCTGTTGCCTTAAAAGTGTTTATATCCTGACAATAAACTGCGGTTCTCCTTTATTCTAGTCTCTTCAATAGAAGTGTTTACAAGGCAGATGAAACTCCTGGTGGAATATCTACATATCTATATCTATATCTATCTATATATGTATATAAATCTATATATATCTATATATATATAGATATATATACATATATACATATATATCTACACATATATATATACATATACATATATATATATATATAGATAGATAGATAGATAGATAGATAGATAGATAGATAGATAGATAGATAGATAGATAGATAGATAGATAGATAGATAGATATTTATATGCTCCCACTTGGTGAAGTCATCCATCGTCATAATCTGTCTTTCCACTGCCATGCAGATGACACACAGATATACCTTCCGCTGAGACCTGGTGACCCAAACTGCCTAACTGCTGTTATTAACTGTCTTAAGGATGTCAAAAGTTGGATGGCCCAGAGTTTTTTGCGGTTAAATGACTCAAAATCAGAAATTATTCTATTTAATTACCCAAACCCAAATACCACCCAGATCACCAGCACCCTCGGCCCATATTCTGCTAACATCACACCATCTGCCAGAAACTTAGGAGTTATTTTTGATTCCAACTTCACCTTTGAGCATCACATCAAGAAAACAGTACTGTCATGTTTCATTCAGATCCGGTCCATCTCCAAAATCAAATCCATCTTTTCCCCTGCCGATTTAGAAAAAGTAATACATGCATTTATCTTCTCCAGGCTAGACTATTGTAACCCCCTCCTCTCTGGTATCTCCCACAAATTACTCTCCCGCCTCCAACTGGTCCAGAACGCAGCAGCTAGGCTTTTAACTGGTTGTAACAGACAACATCACATCACCCCTGTCCTCGCTTCTCTCCACTGGCTCCCTGTTCACTTCCGAATTGATTTTAAGATTTTACTGATCACTTTTAATGATGCTCTTTAAATAGGCTTAGATCCTTAGAATCACTGAAGACTTAAGATGATCACTGCCGGCTCTCAGTCAGAGCTGCTTTTCAAATCGCTGCCCGAGGAGATAACTCTTTTAAATCACATCTTAAAACCCACTTTTAAAGGCTTGCTTTTACATGATTTTCTTCCTCTATTATTATCATTATTATTATTATTACTACTGTTATTATTATTATTGTTATTATTATTCACTCTTTTAACTTTCTTGTTTTATCTTCTGCTTTTATCAGTCTTAGTATTTCCTGATTTTTTTATTTTTTTTTTTTTTTTTTTTTTTTTCTCTGACATACTCAGTTTCTATTATCATTTTTTAAATTTCACTTCATTTTATGTATTTATTTATTTATTATTAGTATTTTATTTGTTATTTATTATCTATTTTCCCTTCTTACCAGTCATCTATCTGCCCTTATTTTAAATCTTCCTGATGTGATGTTGTCAACTTTTAACAGTTTTGAATTACTCTATGTATCTGTAAATCTATTATCTGCCTACTGTCTGATTATCTCCTTGTCATTATACATTTTATCAGCTGGTTGGTCCAACCAGTTTATAATATTTTCTCCCATTTTCGTGCCTTAGTTAACATGACCCTCTGTGCCTTATCCTTTGATTCCCATGGTCTATGATGATCTGATTGTTGATTTTATTCTGATTTTTCCTGCCTTTGTTCTGTCCGTTAAAGCACTTTGTAAACTTCTGTTTTTAAAGGTGCTATAGAAATAAAGTTAATTTTATTATTATTATTATTACATAGATATAGATATAGATATATACACACAAATCTCACTGCACTGGTCATACAACAGATCGAGAAGGACTAAACCACATTTTGACAGTTTTTATGTGACAGACTGTTACCTTCCTTGTCTTTTGGAACTTTGTTTCATTTCCTGTTTATCTAGGCTATTCTTCTGTGAGAAAAGTCCACATAACCTCTTTCTCTTCTTCTGTGGTTTCACAGACTGTTCAGATCATGATTGGTCTGATGGTGTTTTTATTCGGTGTGGTCGCTGCAGCTGGGGGTTTCTCCCTCACATTGAACAGCGGTTTCTTCGTGTGGGGAGCTGGGTTTGTAAGTTTCCATGATGAAGTCAAAGTTTATTTTTCATGTGTAGTTTAATGTTAAAGTGAAATCTCAAAGGAACGGTATAAATAGTACTTAATTCTCTTCTTTATTGTATATTACTATTAGTACGTCACTGCCGGCTCACTCACAGTGGCTGCTGGGAAATCTTCCAACCGCTGTCTGGTGAGTAACTTTTTCAAAATTTTTCCCAGAATCCTCAGTTAGGGTTATTGTGTGTGTTTTACAGGAGAGTATTATGTTAATGTTAGTGATGTGATTGTTATTTTGACATACTACTTTCACATTACAACTAGGGCTGTCACTTTAGTGCATTAATTAGATTAATTAATTACACACAAATTAATGCATTAAAAAAATTAATCGCGATTAGTCATAGCACATAAACATTTTGATATTGTCCAGCTGGAGGACCCGTACATGGCAGTGGCACGTCACTTCACACATGCTTCTCTAGTCAAACCAAACAAAGCCCAGGTGACAACAGGAATGGCCTACTTTAAAATCTGCTTTATTTTATTGTTGAATTTATTTATCTATATTTGTACTCCAGTCTTTAATAATGCACCAGGCCTAATTGGTTTGCTGGATGTCCTCGACTTTTTTCCTTTTTTTTAATTTGATTTATGAAACACACTTAAAGTGTAATTTGAGTTGCCTGATTGAGCTTAGAATCTTCTGGACAAGATGCCCTGACTTTGGTTTTATTCAATCAGCAATAAAAATGTAGATATACAATCGTCTCTTTTTAGTGTATTCATTTGACTAATCCTCCACTACAATTTTGTGATGTCCTAGAATTCAAATTCTTTATGTGGGGATTTTAAGCAGAGATTAAAATGAGATTAATTAGATTAATTAATTACAAATCCTGTAATTAATTAGATTAATTTTTTTAATCGCCTTACAGCACTAATTACAACCTTACAGTTATATTGGTAAAGCAATAAAGAGTATAATGTGATCATTTACTTTTGGGCTCTAATTTGTATTTTGTCCGTGGTAAAGGCGTAGAAAACTCTCAACTCCACAAACTTTTGTTATAAATATAACAAAGGAAAGAAAAGAAACAATTACATAGCTAAGAAGCTATAAGAAGAACATTTGTGTAGTAAACTGAAATAGTCTTTTGGGATTAAATAACAAAAACACTGGATTCAAGCCAGTGTAAGATTTTTTTAAATGTAAGTTGCAGAGCATTTAGTAGTTATGAAAGTATATTTGACTTAAATTTCTATCTCCAATTCATCACATGTATTTAATAATGCATGTAGAGGAGTTCACAAATACTACGAACAGACAATTCAGACAAATCTTTTATTCTTTAAAAAGTGCAAAATGTTTTTGGGTCAGAATTTTCACATTTTATGACATTTTAAATCTCCTGGTGGGCTGAAATGAGAGAGTAGGAGGGCCACATTTGTTCTGTGCCCCTGGTATAAAACGACATGTTTGGGGACTTTATTTTCAAATGACGGTAACTTTTCAAAGTTTGATGTTGGCTGAAGCCACCAGTGTATACTGCTCACTCTGTCAGAGACATTTGCACTCCTGTTACAGCGCTCCAGAGTGCGACCATTTTGGTCACACATGCACCCAAAATTTGTAAGAGTGCACCTAACATTTTTTGTTGGTAGCACTGGTACACTTCGTGCTCCCCGGGTGAAAACATTGACTTCTGTCGCAAGCCCATCATCTCTCTCCCTGTCTCTTAAATCAAAAGTTTAGAAGTTGAGAAAGCAAAATAAAATATACCTACAAATGTAATATAGCCTATTAAAGTTGACAAAAGTAACTGCACTAGCAGGAAATCCACCAAAAACAGACAAAACACAGCGCCTGCTTCATCTGTCCCTGCGTTTTACAGCAGGGCCAGCACACACACGCACATACCCACACACACACAGCCCTCTACTCATCCAATCAGCTGTTAGTATACAAATGAACCCAGACGGAGTATGTTGTGTAAGGGTACAGGGGGCAGTAACTCTGAAGAAGCAGCGAAGCTATGCCAAATTCATTTTAGTGACAGTCAGATAATTAATAATTAAAAACAATAACAAGTAAAACAAAGTAACATTTAATATAAAATCTATATTTTTTCAGTCCTTTCTCCTGTTAAGGGGGGAGTTTCTTAGTCACACAGGCACAGAGATCAGTGTTCACATCCACTGAAGACCAATGATCTGACCGACAGCTCCCAACTGTCCACGAAGCTGAGCTGTAAATAAAAAAAAAAATCCAAAACAAGAGAAAAAAAAATAAGGACAAAAGTCACAAAATGTTCTGCCCTAAATGTCGTTTTCATAAATTAGTTTGAGAGTTGTTTTTTCTTTATGTACCTTGGTTTTGGCTTTGTAAATATTGACTATAGTGTGTGAAGTCTTATTCTAGGTTCAAATTTATTGGAGAATGAGGCCATCTAGTTGAATGTTATGTTGTTGGTATTTAAAACTTGGATATTAATGTCATTTTTTTTTTAAATGTATTTTTTGGGCATTTTTTGCCTTTATTGACAGGAGAGAGACAGTGGATAGGCTTGTGAAAGGGGGTGAGAGAGTAGGGGAAGACACTCTGCAAACTGGTCACAGGTGAGATTCGAACCTGGACCGGCAGAAGCAAGTACATGGGATGCCGTGATGCTAACCACTCTGCCAAACCAGCACCCCATATTTATTTCATTTTTAAGTTCAGTATAACACCTTAAACATTAGCTCTTTTTATTTTGAAATATTTTATTTAACTTGAGATGTTCAAGTTTGAAATATTAAATTTCAATTCAGTAAAGCACTTCAAGCACAAGCACATTTATTTGTTTTTTATATCTTATTTTGCTTAATGTTTTAGTTTGACTTTGTCAATTTCATTCAGTGAAGCACTTTAAACGCTCTATTTTTCCTTTGATATCTAATTTTGCTTCAAATAAAGACAAGTATTTCTTAACATCTTATTGCTGTTTAAAAATCCTTTACATTATATAAAAGTTATGGAGAGTCATGGGGTGCTGGTTTGGTGGAGTGATTAGCACCCAGGCACCCTGTGTATGTACTTTTGCTGGTCCAAGTTCGAATCTCGCCTGTAACCAGTTTGCAGAGTGTCTTCCCCTACTCTCTCACCCCCTTTCACAAGCCTATCCACTGTCTCTCTCCTATCAATAAAAGGCACAAAATGCCCAAAAACTACATTAAGAAAAAGTTATGGAGAGTGATGAAATGGTGACCATATGGCATTAAAGGTGACCCTGTAAAATTTGGGTGCACCTAATTTTTGTGCTGGTGCACCTTGAAAAATATTTTAGGTGCACCAGTACAACCAATGCAAAAAGTTAGTCTGGAGCCCTGTGTTACTTTTCCTCACATAGAGATCATCAAGAACTTATTGGAAGAAGTCTGTCTGCAACACCCATCTGTTCATCCTTCCATCATCTTATCTCTTTTGGGGTTGCAGGGGGCTAGAACTTTCCCAGCTGACACTGGGCGAGAGGTATCACAATGTCGCTTCCTGTGTGCGGTTTCCTCAAGCTAACTTAAACACATACAAATGAGTGAAAACATCAAAACTCACCTTAAGGATAGAACAAAGGCTGTTGTCGACCTAACAATAAAGGCATGAAAATAAAGAGTTTGGTCTTGTAAACGAATTAAAGAGTAAATCAGTGGAACTCCAGTTGTTATCTTTTTCCATGTTGTTTGTTCTGTTATTTAAAGTGCTGTTTTGTGTGTTTGTTATATCATTTGTCATCATTTTTGTCTTATTTAATGCTTAATGTTGTGTAGACATGATGGTTGTCTTGCTGTTTGATGTGCAGTTGTGTTGTTTATTGGGTTTTCTCTCATGTTTATGTTTGTTGTGATATTTGATTTGTGTCATTTGTTGTCTGTTTCTTTGTTTCCTCTTTTTTGCCAACCAAGTGCTTTATTTAACTTATTTCCAGATGAACACCACTCTCGCTTTCAACGTGATTGCCACAGTAGCTGCGGCTGTTGCAACCATCTTGTATGCCCTTGAAGCAGCAGTGATGTTTTATTGCAGTAATTATGTGCGTGGCTATGACTCCTATGATGGAACCTATCACTCCTATCGTGCCGATGACTCCTATAGGTGCTACATGTACAAGGTAATCTATCAATCTATTTGTCTGGGATGTTAAACTATGCTATAAACGATCATATTAAATGCTTTATATAATTGTACATGTCATAAAAAACATCACAGGTGAAAATCAGTCATTTGACATGGAGATTTACAGTCAGATAACACATCTACAAAGAAATCATAAATACACAGAAAGTTAATAAAACAAGGGGAGATAATCATATGACACCGCAATAGATAATTAGTGATGATGGGCAGTAACATCTGTAAAAATAATGCAGTTCAGCAACAATTTACGGTACCTTTGTGGTAGCCTTGCTGTTTTTTGAGTCAAGTATCTTTTCAATAGCTTATTTTATTGATCAAGTGGTACAGTAGCATCTAAACAATGACATTTCTCCATAGAAAAGACATAAAGTCAGCCTTTGTCCCTCCTGCTGCCAAACACCAAACACCAGCGATTACACACAGTTGTTTCAGAAAAAACAGTCTCAGCACATTTAACGTTAACAATAGTCAGAGCAGTCAGTAAAAGAAGCTTCCATGTTCTCAATACAAGAGGAAACAATGGACAAGTTGGATATCAGATAATGAGAGACAGGGACAGTGTGAGATAAGATGACATGTCATTATTGGGTGACGTCATATTTTCATTCGTCAGACACCAACAAAATGACTGGTTATTTCATAAAAAACATGGCTTTAGAGGTCAAAGACATATTTTAGCTGAAGCTGGTGAAATTGTATATGCATCTACTTTGTGTGGCGTTCATTGAGCAACACTGTCGTCCCTTTTTTTACAGTCTACAGCAAATGTGAGAATGCAACATTTGATGACACAACAAAGCAATCAGGCTAAATATTGTTGGAAAAGAAAAGACAAAAAATCTAACCAGCATGTGTTGTGTTTGCATTACAGACACAAATGAAGGGTACTTGCGGTGTCTTAGCAGTGTTTCATTTCTTGGAGTTCATCATAACAATAGTGGTCTCAGCGTTTGTCTGTAAATCCACCTGTAACTCTGGCAACCAGGTGAGTTGAATGTGAAGTCATTAAATCAACAGAAATATGATTTCTTGACTGTTTTTGTTTTCTTTAGCACTGATGCATCTAAATTTAAACTGTATTTGTGTTGTTAGATGTGTGCAGAGACATGAAACAAATAGAGCTTCTTTGTTGTTTTTGTAGCAGCAGCCTGTCTCCATCGTACCAGGAAACGCACCAATGGCTCGTCAGGCTCAGGCCAGTTACTCTGCACCATCCACTGTGGTTCAGCACCCTCCACAGGTTAGCCCCACTCTCCCAAAGAGTCAAATCTTCAACAGGTTACAGGGTTTAGTTTGGGTTTGTTGAAGTACTAAATATGATTTCAGACAAAGGAACTTGTGAGCTTTATACCTGAGGTGAGATAATGGGGTGGAGGGAAGATCATGGTGCGACCGTAGCACTTGTAATTGATCCTCTTATGGGTTACAACTACTCGAAAAGCTTTGCTGGCTTGACAAAATGATGCTCTAAGATCCTTTACAGTGTTTAACAATTCCTTGACAATTTATCCTTGACATTTTTTTTGGAATTTCTCCCTGTGGGATTAATAATGGTACATCTTATCCAAATTTTAGCAATCAGTTAAATGGGCACTGCAAACACAACTTTTGTTGCTCCAGAAAGCCAAATTTAGGCCCACGCCATTAGGACCAATGCAGTGAAATTAGAATCTGGCCATAACTTTCTTTTTATGCATCTGTGATAAAGACAGGAGTGACCCTTCTTCATATTATGCAGGGAATTAGATAGATCTACATTATATTGATTTGTGCCCCTGTGACCATGACCTGACCTTACAACAGTACTCTGACCTGATCTAATAAGGGAAGCTGCTAGCGCAGGGGTCTGCAACCTTTCCAATCAAAAGAGCCATTTTGCCTGCCACGCCCACCAAAAAAATCTGTCTGGAGCCACAAAACACATTTGAACCTCAAAATGACAACAGCAGCACCTGCTGACTCTACATTATAATGACAAAAGATCTATAAGCAAACTGCTATACCACCTGACATGACTGCTCTTTAATGGGCCGTGTACTTTTGTTGCTTTAACGTGACATCAGTGTTATACCATATTATTCTGCAGTAATTACTTTAGAGCTAAAATGACAACAATGGTGTGTTTACTTTGATTTTCAGGTTTAAACAAAAAATGACCAATTCATATTAGCCCGTGTTAACACTTTTATTTTCATTTTTTATTTTGCTATTGTTGTTACTCTGTTTTTTCCCCACAGGATCAGGTTTTACTTGCAGAATTCATAAATATTTATTTGACATCATCAGATGAGATGGGGGTCAGTAGGTCTTTCCCTCACATTTTAAAGTAAAATCATTTTTTTCCTGCATTCTGATCATTATCATGTACGATTTTATCATAATCATGAAGTGATATTGTGATTTTCGAGGTGCTTTTCGACATCTCATCAGTGTTTTAGAAGCCAATCCCACATAATCAATCAATATCAATCAATTAGTTTCATGCCAATTTTGATGTGTCATAAAAAAATGGTCAGATATACATATAAAAGTTACTCACACACTTGAGTTAGTAGTTAGTGAATGAGAGATAATGTGAGGGGGAGAGACTGACTGCAATCATAATGCAAAATGGTAATAAAAACACATCCACCAGATATCTTTATGTAAAAATCCCCCGCTTCAACAACGCCGTCACTGTCGTGCTGAAGTATTGTCTCCCCGTGTCTCTCGTCTTTTTTTTCAAGGATTTATCGCGGACACACCTCTGTTTAAAAAGTTTGATTCCCTTCACAGCAGCAGCTGAAAGTACGAGAGTTAATCAAAACATCATCAGAACTTAAAATAAACATCAAGCGAGTTCACAGCTAAAGATGCAGCAGCGTCCTGCTCTCACTCTGACCTGTTGCAGGTCACGCTGAGGTCAAGGGAGGTGCACACGACACAAAGTTAACGATGTAAAACCAAGAAATTGTCATGAAAAGAAAAAAAGGCAGATGGTGCTAAAACATACAGAAATAACATCAACTAAATAGAGTTTGATGCAAGTCAAAGAAGAAGTTTTTTGCTCTTCTGTCCTCTGAGTCCAGAGAGCCACTGGAGAGGGGCAAAAACCGCATGCGGCTCCTTGGGTTGCCGACCCCTGTGCTAGCGGAAGGATACATGGCCTTTTGTTGCATCACAAAATATTTCTTAACACAGGAACTTTGAGTGGAAAAGTAAAACGCTGTAAAGAATCTTGCTGTGACATCCAGTCGAGCCAGCATAGTTTTTTGAGTATTTTTTAGCCTATAAGTGGGTTGATTACGATGCTTTTAGTGGCACCATGTACTGCTATATCCACCCCTGGATATCTAGTAACCCCACTTTAAAATACTTAAAGCAACCCTGTAATTGAGTTGAAATTAATCAATTGATATAAATGTGTTTGTGTTAACTGATTTCAACTTGTGTGTTTATTCTTATGTTGTTATATTTATGTTTTGCTCTGGTTGTGTTGTTGTTGTGGCATCACAGGATATGCCCACTTACCCTGCAGCATCTGCCCCCATGGCCCACCCCCCTCCACAGGTCAGTTCTCTGAATAATTTAAGTGGTGATATAATATTTAGATGTTTCGCTTTGTGTTGTACTTGTCTTGTGGCTGCTGGTTTCTGTTTCTTTTTGCGTGTACGATGTCGTTGCCGTTTTTTGAAATGTGTTTCCATGACAACACATTTATGAAGTTTTGTTCATAGTTTGTGTTGTCATTGTGATGGTACTATTTTTGTTGTTATAATCTTAATGGGTGTGTCCTTTTTTATTGTGTCATCTATGGTTTTTTTTTTTTTTTTTAAGTTTTTATCATCGTGTTCCTGGTTCTTTATGTTGTTCAATCAGTCAATAATACAGCAATTGTACAGTACCAATTCATAACAAGTTTTATCTCAAGACACTACGATAGATTAGGCTGAAGACAAACTCTTCATGTTATGGATACACATACAGTTTATGCATAGATACAAGGGCTGAGATGATTCACTTTTCTCCTGATTCAATTTATTGCAATTTTTGGGGGGGCTGATTAGATTTATATTGCCATTCTACGATATTGCAGATTTTTGCCATCTTTAGTTAGCTCTTTTGACACCGCAGCAAAAAAGATGAACAATGATGATGCCTCCTGACTATATCAAGAAAAATACACATCACATGTGAGTCAGTTTTTAGGATTTATTCAGCAGTGTATTTCAACCAGCTGTTTATACTCTCTCCAAAAACCTTGATTGCATATAAAAGTGGCTTATTAACCCTTTAGGCAACAGAGTTTTTTCAAGAAAATATTCAATATTGCTATCAAGATTTAAAAAGGCTACAGTTAAAGGCTATAGAAATGACTGAAATTGAACAAATACATAAAACTTCTTTACTACAGACTGATTATAATAAGATTCTGAGATTAAAATCTGAGTATAACTCTCTAATGGGAAGTGAAATCCATAACCTTCTAATCAAGACCCAACAGAAGCATTTTGAACTAAATGATAAACCTCATAAATTACTTTCAAGACAACTTAAAGGTGAACGGGCAAAATCAGCTATTTACAAAATACAGTCAAAAAATGGGCAAATACTTACAGACCCAAAAGATATTTATCATCGTT